>ML332688.1:0-70839 GCA_005239505.1 Nicotiana paniculata
TCCCAAATTCGTCTCCTCCCTTCATGATGTGTTCTTGGGTCTATTTATATGGTTGGGATAAACACTTAAAAATCTTTAAAAATCGGACTTTACCGAAATAGGCACCCTGGCGTTAGGGGTCTAACGCCTGGCTAACGCCAGGCTTGTCCCGGATCGCTCCTTACCGACTCTTGCACGTATTTTCCGACGTTTATGCTCTCATTTAGCTCGGCTTCCATTTCCAACTCACCTACACATAAAATAAACCCCATTAGGCACACACGACGTGTATTTTATCATTAAAGCACATAAAATGCAAGGTATATAATGCTTAAAATCATGAATTCTAGCCACGCATCAACATTCATCCCTTACATACTCGGTACATTATTTGTAATGAAGTCCCTTTTTCCTGGGGACGCTGCGATTCATGCCCGCAGGTTTGAATAGATAGGTCGAGAGTCCTCCAAGTAGGCTATCAGCTCCGCGAAAGATGTTGGTGCGCTCCATTTGCTCAATAGTTGTTTCTTTGGTCAGAATGATTTAGACGCGTATTGTTTGGTATGGCGGGGCCCTGACCGACCTTTATGTTAAGTGTGTACTCCTCGAGGCTTGTAGACAGATGTCATTTATAGAATGCTTGTATGACCTTGCCGGCCTATGTTTCTAGTTTACAAATGATCATGTTGGTCTTATAGGCCCGTATATCACATGTATAAGTTTTTATATCAGGTTAGGTCGTCCTATATTGAATATTCCCTTATGTTTATTCTTTTTAGCCCATGACGGCCCGTTTGGGCCATTTGCCAATGAAAGTACAATAAGAAAGATATGTTATGTTGGTACTCGGTTGAGTAAGGTATCGGGTGCCCGTCATGGCCCATCGGTTTGGGTCGTGACATTGTTACTTACTGAGTTGGTGTATTCATGTTACCCCCTACACCTTGTGTGCATATCTAGGTATCCCTGGCCATGGTAGTGCCAGTTGATCATTTTGGCTGCATATCATTCTCAGCGAGGATGAGGTAGCTGCTTGGCTATCGTAGATCCACCTATCTCTTTGCATATCTTCATTGTGTATTTTAGTGATTATTTCCAGACAAAGTTGTCTTGTTAAATTTTGGGAACAGTTGTAGTATTGGCTCATGACTTAGTGACACCAGATGTTGGAATTCATTTTTACTTTCTATTTCGGTTTCTCTGATGAAAAAGATTAAAATTTCAAATAATGTTTTGAAACAAAAATCAAATTGATTAGAAGTGCAGGCTTTCCTAGTTCCACGATAGGCTCCATCACGACCGGGTTGGTTTTGGGGTCGTGACAATTTGGTACCAAAGCCTAGGTAACATAGGTGTCACGAGTCATGAGCAGGTTTAGTAGAGCCTTGCGGATCGGTACGGAGACGTATGTACTTATCTTCGAGAGGCTGCGGAAATCTTAGGAAAAATCTTATATTCTTGAATTCTTGTCGTGCGAACCCATTTATTCGTCCAAAAGTGTAACTCTTTGAATTCCTTCCATGTATTCGAATGCGCACGTGAGCGTTCGATATCAGCTGTGCATTGACGGCTCGTGATTTCCAATGATGAGGAGCGAGATGTTATTTTTGCATATTGATAATGGCTCAGTCTGGATGACTTGAGGCCGGGTTTTTTCTGTGGTTGGAGTACCGAGATTTTTTATTTTTGTGAGCAAATACATTTGGGACTTATATGTCGGTTTGTGTCCTTATTAGTGGGATTTTGTGAGTGGATGACTATGTGGTGAGTGTGACTTGATATTGAGATGTGTTCAGATTGTTTGATTGTGACAAAAATAATTGGTTGGAGATGTAGCAAGAATGATATAAGAGCGTTTGACTTCTGTCTTGAGTTGGCCTATGGCCTCGAGTTGTGAGTGCATTGAAGGACCTCTAATGTAGTGTAGTAGTGGAGTAAAGTGGATTTTCATGTTGTGTTATGAGTTTAATGGTGAATGCGAGATTTGCGGATGATTTGATATATTAGATGGTTGTATATATGAGCTTATGGAGGATTTAGTTGAATCTTACTGTGGTATTGTGGCGGTGATAGCATATGGGCATTGAAAATTATTGCTTGTCTTGATCTTTGGCTGTGAGCCAAGTGGGGGAGTCTGATAATGATCATTAGTTGCATGACTAGGTGTTGTGTTGATTTCAGTTCGAGGTATTCTAGTTAATTAGTCATGACCTGCAAAGGTGGAGTTTGAGAATGACTCGAGGGATGGAAACTTTGTGTACGGGTTTTATTATACTCTATGGGAAAAATGGTATCTATTGAATGATTGAGTTGTATCGATAAAAGTGTAGTGTGTGTGGAGCAGGAATTTGTTTGGTTGTTTAGGAGTGTGGGTTACTCCCTTGTGTGTCGGTGTGTTAATGGGGGAACATGTCGTTCGATCTGTTTTGATCAGTTTAATTATGGTTTGCTTAGAGTGGATGACTCTCGAGAATGGTTCTGATGGATTCAAGGTTTATGTATAACAATTGGGAAGATGTGTATTTGGCTAGAAATTGAGATTTACATTAGAAGGTTTCAAGATTTGTGGTATTTCTATATCGTTGTACATTCTACATTGCGGTATGATGAAAGAAGAATAAATGGTTTAAATTCATATAAAGTCTCTTTAGAGTAAGTATTTGAGATATGGTACTTTGGGGTTCTTAAAAGATATCCAGCGGTTTATGAGCCTTAGGCCGATTTGGTTCTGTGCTAGGATCTAGTGTGGTGATTTCTGGTTGAGGATTTTGGTACTATGGCGAGGGGAAGAATCAATTAGAAGGTAAATTAGAAGGAACTCGGAGAAAATAGGATAGCTTGGTAGTAGATTGGATCGGCATGGTAACGAGTAAGATCGGTTCTTTGGGTGCTCATGATGTGGTAAGGTTCTACGTGTGATTCGGGGCAGTGCTCTTGGGTTTTTACGGCATGCGTATCCTGGTTGAACTAGAAGGATTCAATCCTGAAGGTTTGGTTTCGTGCAAATGGGATTCGGAGAGTCCTTGATGGCTTCTACCACGGTTAGAGGTGTATATTTTCTACTGGCATGAGGGGCATGTAATGTATAGTGATTTTCTTCTAGAAGGAATCAAATGGAAAGTTCCTGGCTAGTTGAGTACGTAGTTGCTTGTGGATCGAAATGGATTGTGAAGTTCTCATATTTATCATAGTATGGCATGGTGTATGCGGTAAGTTGTGTAAGGTTGATATTTGCATATGTGAGGTCACAGTTCAATTCTGGGAGAAGGGTCATAAATTCTTAGGCAGCATGGGCAGTTTCAGATGACTAGGTAAATGATATCACTAATTGGAGTGGCTTGACGAGGGCATACATTTCAGAAAGGGCAATGTGTTTGAGTTAAAGGTGCTTCATTGGTATTGCGACGCTCTCGTGTTAGATCGAATGCCGATATTCAAGTTTGCTTGGTGGCACAGAAGAATTTTAGAATTACCCCTCATGGAATGGCTTAGTATTAGAGGTATGTTATATTTTGAGTGGTGGAGTTGGGATCAGATATGGAGATTCGTGTGATTCATAGACTTCGAGGAGTTCTCATGAACAGGTTATTTTGTAGTTGTGGATTGTGAAGATGCGAGCAAGGCTAGTCAAATGTTAGTATGTGCCATGATTCAGTCATTGTGAACTTTCGGAGAGTTATCTATCTGTTGCAGGTGGACAGAGTTGATTCAGGGTTCATTGGTAGGCCCAGTATGGGTGTGTGTTCTGCACCAGGTTGGAATTGTTGACTCCGAATTTCTATTGTTGAGGGATCTACCATTCGATTGTCATTGAGCTTATTCGTGTTCTGGAGTGATCTATGAGTTACCCTTCGGTGTTGCGAGGAGTTGTGATCATTTGTTATATGCACATATGGTGCGGTTCTATTGGGGCTTTATAGAGAGATTTGCTTAAGGTAAGTAATTGGGTATTGAGGGATTGAGTCGTATTGGTCATGTTCGTTCAGGTTCGTGTGGCATGGTATCATCCGATTCCCCGAGGTTATGGCTATACACTTTTGGTAATTGATGTTGAATTATGCATGGTTATTGATTTCGAGCAAGGTGGATTGAAGTAGTTCATGTGGATCAGTGTTTGGATAGGGTCGCTCATTGCAGTGAAGTAATGTGGAGGTATGATCCTTCAAGTTAGATTCATGTTTTCTGGTTATACGATGTGTGAGGAGTTCTTAGTATTTCGTTGTAGTGATACCCGTTGATTTGCGGGACGATTCTCTAGTTTTATGTCATTTTCCCATGTTTGAGTACATCTGGAATGTTTCTTATTAGTGAAAGGGCTGAACGGGTTGTGGATTTAAGCCGTATTGATACGTCATGTCGCTAGAGTGGTTGTGGTAGACAAGATCAGGTCGTCGGACCTAGAATGGGTACTTCCGGATTTGGTTGCGGTATATTTGGGAGGATAGTGGTGTTGATCGGCTTAGAGGCTTACTATATTTCCCGTTGAAGAGAGAGAGAGTTCCATCACTTGTTGATCTAACAAATGATTTGGGGTTCTGCATGTTCTCTTTCATCATTAGCACTATATGAAGGTGTAAGAACGAGTCTATGTTTGAAACTAGGGTTATTACCGGCATTTTACTTGAACACCTTCGGTGATTAGAAGTTTTCGCTATGAGAATTTGAGTGATGTGGTATATCATGTGATTTCATCTTCGGTTACGGGAAAGGTTTGATACAACTTGTCCGTATTTATGCAGCTTATAGATGTGGGATTTTGATCTTATAAATTATTTCAGAAGTGGAAATTTGGTTCTAAGGTTTATGGGTTAGGTTGGATTGCGAAGTTTCAGCTAAGTTGTGCTATTGAACCTAGATGGGATAGGGTGACGTGGGGTCACCCCCGGGGTATGTACATGGTAGGATTACACGACAATTTTGATAGTTTTTGGAACAACTCTAGGCACGTTCAGGCGAACGTATGTTTAAGTGGGGGAGAATGTAATGACCCGATCGGTTGTTCCGAGAGTTTTAGCCCCATTTTCCCCCATTTCTTCTTCATTTTTGTGTGGTTCATCTCTTTTATGTTGTGTTGGGTTGGTTGACTCGGGTTCGGAGTGGTTGCGGGGAGAAATGAGATACTTAGTCTCTTAACTTGGTTCAATAGTTGGAAAAGTCAACCAAAAGTTGACTTATAGGTATATGATCTCGGAATGTGGTTTTTATGGTTCAAATAGCTTCGTTAGGTAATTTGGGACTTAGGAGTGTATTCGGAATATTATTCGGAGGTCCGTGGTAGAATTAAGCTTGAATTGGCGAAATTGGATTTTTGGCGATTTCTGGTTGGCAGTGTAATATTAGCTATCGGGGTCGGAATGGAATTCCAAAAATCGGAATAGGTTCATACTATTGTTTGTGATGTGTGTTCAACATTTAAGATCAATCGGACGTGGTTTGGTTGGTTTCGGCATCGTTGGCGAATTTTAGAAGTTTAGAAATCCTTAGGCTTGAATTTTGGATTTATTTGGTGCTTTGATGATATTTTTGAGTGTTACGGAGGCTCGATTGAGTTTGAATGAGGTTATGGGATGTGTTGGCATGTTTGGTTGAGGTCTCGAGGGCCTCGACTGTGTTTCAGGTGGTTAACAGACCAATTCTTGGACTTAAAGATTGGCAGATTTTCTTGTGTGCATGCTTCTGGTTTCCTTCTATGCGATCGCATGAGAGTGTTCGCGATCGTGATCGCGATCACGATCGCGTAAGCTTAGCAGGAAGCTGCGTTATTTTGTGTTATGCGATGGCACAAGGTTGGCCGCAATCGCGTTTGGGTGTGGCGTTGTGCTTTGCGAACGCGTGGTCACTGTCACGTTCGCATAGAAGAAAAGGGAGCGAGTGGAAGTTGAGTCGTTTTCTCTTCGCGAACGCGTGAGGGAGGATGCGAACGTGTGGGGTTGTGTGACATTGAATCACAAACGCGTGGTCTGGTACGCGATAGCGTAAGGTTAATTAGGGGCAGTGTTATTTGTTCTTCGCTATTGCGTGGGAATTGACGTGGTCGTACAGAAGAAAAAAGTTGGGCAGAATGTTTAAGTTCTAAGAACGAGGGTTTTAGCTCATAACACCAAAATTCATTAGAGAGCTTGGGAGAAGGCGAACTTGGAGGGGATTTTCAGTAGAGTGATTGGGGTAAGTGTTCTTCACTCAAATTTGATTTTATTCCATGATTATGTCATGAATTTTATCATTTAATTTGGGAAATTGGGATAAAATGGAAGAAAAATTTGAGAAATTCTTTTGGGGATTTGAGTGGCCATTTGATGTCGGTTTTCGAGGAATTTGATATGGGTAGACTCATGAGTGAATAAAGATTCCAGTTTTGTGATTTTCATAGAATTCCGAGACGTGGGCCTGGGGGCCGGGTTTGACAAAATTTTGGATTTGTGATGTAATTTGATAATTTTTATGTGGGTTTCGCTCATTTGGCATATATTAATGATATAATACTGATTTTGATTAGATTCGGGGTGATTTGTGGCCGAGTCGAGCAGCAAGGGTATTGCGGAGTAGAGTTTTGGCTTGATTGAGGTAGGTAACGCTTCCAAACTTGGTTCTGAGAGTTCGACACCCCGAACTATGTGTTATGTGATTAGAATTTGGTGACGCACATTCCAAGTGACGGGCGTGCACCGTGAGACTTGTGACCTGGTTCATTCCATGGCACCGTTTAGTGGTTCTTTCTTGTTTATATTTTCGCTTCTATCTATGTGATTAAAGTAAACATGTTGGAAATCATGCTAGATATTATGTTAAGGCTTTACGCCGATCCTGTTGAAACCCGAGCGGTCGTCTTAATGCAAACCATTCTAGAAATCATGCTAGACATAATGTTAAGGCTTCACGCCGACATTGTTGAGACCCGAGTGGTCATATAATATTGTCATCACATGTGTTTATTATATACTCAGTGATGTCATTGCATATCATATCATGTCTCAGTCTCGGTAATTGTTATTTTACGCATTATATCATTGATTTGGGCTAGTTCATGCATTGTGAGCCCATGTGAGCGAGACTGGAGAGTGATGACTGAGTGAGGCCGAGAGCCTGATATTGAGTGACAGTTGTGGGATCGGGCTGCACGCCGCAACATGTTATATTGATTATGCCTGGATCTGGCTTATGATAGCGCTTGGGCTGTTGGAGCCTCTCCGAAGTCTGTAACACACCCCCAGTGAGCGTAGTGGTATTTGAGGGATGGATCTTCCCTGGACATGGATCTTGTTCGAAGTCATATTGAGGGATGGATCTTCCCTGGACATGGATCTTGTCCTAAGTGTTTATGTTCGGAGATGGATTTTCTCCATGAGGCTGGATTGGCCAGTTTTTCCCCGGTACTAAGCGATTGATGTCAGTGATGTGTATATGTATTCTGGGATGGATCTTCCCTGGGCCGTCGAGCCATATACAGTACCGAGTGGTTGTGAGATGTACCATTATCTTGAGTTGGATCTTCTCCATAGGGCTGGATCGGCCTTCCTCGGTACTGAGTGACTTTTGTCTGATGTGTATGTAATCTGGGATGTATCTTCCCTGGGCCATGCGAGCCATATACAGTACTGAGCGGACGAGTATTTGAGAGTGGAAGCGCATTTTGCTTTTCATACTGCTGATGCATTGGCATGTAGAGTACATTGAGTTATATATGTTAAGCTGTTCAGAACCGTACTTGTCTTATCATTTTGAGTTGTCTAATTAACTTAATGCATGCCTAAATTTCTGTACATTGGTTCTGTTGTAAATGTGGAGGTTTAGTCCGTCACTACCTCTCAGCCCACAGTTTGGACTTCTTACTTACTGAGTTGGTGTACTCACGTTACCCCTTACACCTTGTGTGCAGATCTAGGTATCCCTTGCCATGGTAGTGCCAGTTGATCATTTTGGCTGCAGATCATTCTCGGAGAGGACGAGGTAGTTGCTTTGCGATCGCACACCCGCCTATCTCTTTCCCTATCTTCCTTGTGTATTTTAATGATTATTTCCAGACAAAGTTATCTTGTTAAATATTGGAAGCAGTTGTAGTATTGGCTCATTACTTAGTGACACCAGATGTTGGGATTCATTTTTACAGTATTTCATATTGATTTTACTTTCTATTTCGGTTTCTCTGATGAAAAAGATTAAATTTTCAAATAATGTTTTGAAAGAAAAAATCGAATTGATTAGGAGTGTAGGCTTTCCTAGTTCCACGGTAGGTGCCATCACGACCAGGTTGGTTTTTGGGTCGTGACAAATAACCAACTTGTAATGCCTGAATAATTCTGTCTATGGCCAATATCCTGCATCTAAAACTGCCCGCATACATTGATTCAAAGCCATCTAGAAATCATGTCTATAGGGCTTAAGGTTCTGAATTCTGAAACCTCCTAATTTGCATACATGTCCACGTGCATTTGTTGTTTAAGTGTGGTGGTTAATGTGAGCCTCTAGCTGCCTTTACATGAAGTCTTTATGTGGTTTTGCCTGTCGCCTAGCTTTTCATTTGATAAGGTCTACAACCATCCAAATAGAGGTCCAAAACCTCCTGGGTCATACGTATGGGACGGGTAGTGCATGCGTAGGATACATCTTAGCATTGAATTAGAACGTTTTTAGGTAAACAAATTTAACATAGTAATTGGGTAGCAGGAGATGATAGTGTGTACCCGCTGAATAATATAAGTATCACCCTATCCCAATGGAGTTACGAAATATTATTTATATTGCACGGGGTGATTCTTTAGGCTAAAAAACATAGGACCCCCCTCTTTATTTATTTCTAATAGAATTAAAATAGTTGTACCTCTATATTCGCATTAACGTTTTTGTAATAAAATTCTTAGATTTTAGTACACTTTTTGCTTATTTGATCACGTAGACTAATACATGTCGTGTCCCCCTTTTTCGTCTCCTTTCGGATTGGTCAGGGTTTTCGACATTATTGGGATAACTCGTTTCCTTTTGGGAAAAAGGGTATAATGAGTTCGAAGAGTCGCCACTTAACGGATTAAAGTGAGTTAGGGCACCTATTAAGGGTCATTCATAACACTAATTGCATAACCAGAGATTGGGTAAGGGTTTAAAATTACTTCAAGGGGAAGGTGTTAGGCACCTCTCAAAGTCCACAACTGTGGGTCCCGGCCAAACATACTTTGAATTATTCAAGTAGAAAATAGATAGTCTAAGCACACATATGTAAACAAATAAAGGTCTTAACAGATTAGCAGTCCAAGCACACATATGTAGAGGATAAGGGAGGTCATAAGTTGTTTATCCTATAGGATCACATCTGTACAATGCCCGATAATCACTCCTCAATGAGGGGCTACACGTCGCATTAGTGCACAGGTCATCATATCCTTTTCTACCCATTATACCCCCTTTAGTGGTTTATTAAGCGAGTTTTGTTTAGCGAGCTCTAAGCGTGCTATTACCCGTCCCTTCTTTGTGGTCCCGAAGGAGTTTAGTACCTCTAATATACTGGGAGTTCTAGACAAACCCCTATGGTTTTTAAAAAGGTAAAAACTAGGCGATAAGTAAGAACAAGTAGGACTAACACATAAGTGACAAAAACAGTTAAGAGGCTCAGGTTCACCTCTACACGTGATGCAAATAAACGGCACGTCTCATACACAGACAAATACATCTTTTTATTAGATAAAGGATCCTAAGACAGGATATCTAAGCGAACATTAAAGCACAGAAATACGCAACACTATTTTCATAATGCAATGGTAGGGTCCTAATCAGTTTGCCTACTGATTTTAAACTTGTGAGCAGTAAACACACTAAAAACAGTTTTCCAGTTTTATAAAGATTAATTACCTAAGGCTGGCCTAGGCGTGGGGTTATATGCAATCAACATTACAGGAGGTGTCTAACAGTTTTGAAATTGTTTAACCTACAAACATGTTGTTCTAAGTGACACAGGATTTTAAAAGGGAGTTTGTACCAGTTTTATTCAGAAGTGTAACAGCTATATGAAGGACGATTTTATACCTTTTTAGATCAGTGACTTATTTCAATGGAACTAGGCGTAATCAAACGAATGCAAGCAGAATTCCTAGAACATGATATCTAAATGCATAAATGAATGATAGCTTCATTAAGACAGTGTCATTAGACTAACAACATGATTTCTAAGTGAAAGCACTTATGCAAATTTGAAGCATGGATTAGTAATATGCTGAAACGTGAGGCCCTAAGGACTGGATATCTAATGCACATTGAGCATGATTTGGATGCAAATGAACACATTAATAATAGGACATGGATTCTAATGAAAATTCACAGAATATATAAAACCTATAGCATGATTTCTACCCAGTATTATGAACAAGGTCATACAACTACCCTCCCATTTTTACTAGCCACCCCAATATCTGTTTACAAATAATTATTACAGACCAATAGATGAATGGATTACAAAAATGAAAAGTAAACTAACTATAGGGAGCCTAAAGCAGGCCTAAATACTACCTGAGAATACCAGGCCTTCCATAGTCTCAAATGCCAAGGGTTTCATAGACAATTTCAAGTCCAGGTGTGTTAGAGTTCACTAAGGACCTCAAGAATCCCGGGTAGTGCTCACACCTAGAATTTCATGACAGAGATTGAGTAAGTGCGATGTAGAATAGCTAGCGCCAGTGTGCCAGAGTTCGGAGGAATATCAAGGATCCCAAGGCAGTACACACACTGGAGGGGGCAGAACCTATTGACTTAAGATTGAAGTGAGAGTGGTTGGCATAGTTTTGAAACGGTTTTCGTGTGAAAACAGTGTTGAGATACTCTAGGATTGAAAAAGATTTTGTAAAATAGAAACCAGTTTTGGGAGGATGTTAAGAGTGAAAACCAGTTCTAGAAGAATACTAAGAACATTTTTTAAAATCAATTTTTGCAGAGAGCAAATCAGCAAATAGTCAATCAGTCACAGAATACACAGATTCATAAACACTCCACAAGTAGATGTCACATAGGGGGTGAAAGGGGTTGGGGACACATAGAATTCACATTAAGGAACACATGAACAGGGGACAGGGTAGCATATAGACAACAAATGCATAGAACACTTAGGAGTTTTTATAGAATTAACAGGTTAATCCTGATAGTAGGTAATTGGGGACATAGAGCAAGGATGTAGTCTAGCCATGTTGAAAGCAATGTGGGATTGGCCAGAATTAGACACACAATTAAGGTCAATCGAATGCGCTAAAAGACTAGGTGAGTTAACATGATTTCTTTAGTGAAGAAGAATAGACAGGGGTAAGTAGACATGATGGACAAACAATCAAGTATACAACTATGTCTATACATGCTAATTACAGATTGAACAAACAGGGTTAGACATGCTAGTTATACATTGAGCATGACAGGATTTTAAACATGCTAAGCAGGGAAGTAAACAGGAAAACATATTAGATTCATGGTAAATGGAATAGTGCAGTAATGAAACACATAGGGTTTGGGGTTTCAAGATTTAATTAGAGACATACCAGTTGAAGAAAAGGGTGAAAAATATAAAGCAAGTGTAGTTCCAATATCTAGCATAGGCTTTCAGCTGGCTAGACCAAGAGTTAACCCAAGTAGCAGAGAAAGAAAAGAGAGTTTGAGTGTGAGTGTGTGTTTGTCAACTAATGTTCGTGTGTTGAGAGGTAAAATAAAAATGTTTATATATCAGTTTAAGAGTAGAACAAAATAAGGTAAAGGAATCGGAAACTAGCAATTAAGGAAATCACATAATCCAATCACACAAGGAGTTCAGAATAGACTCCTTTAATTAAGGGCATTTGACCAAACGGTAATAGCAAGGATTCAATTAAGGCAAGTAATTCAAATCAAACCAAACAAGGGAGTCAGAATAAACTCCATTAATTAAGGGAAATTGATAAAACGATAATAACAGGGGTCTAAGTAAGTAAAAAGTCCCAATCATACCATGTAAAGAGTCGGTAAGAATCCACAATCTACACGGGCAATCAAACAAGGCATGGATAACCATTTAAGGTCATAAATAGGGAAACAAAACAAGACTTACACATACGAATATCTAAAGGAGTAAATCAAATCAACCAAACTTTCAGAATAATACTGATTTCTCGAAGAAAATATCAACTCCCACAAATAGAAAACAGACCAAGTAAAGCTTCGCAAAAAAAATAAAAATTAGCTAGAAAACAGATTCGAACGCTAATAGAGGTTAATTAGGGAAAAAATCACAAAATAATGGATTTGACGAACAAAAACGTTTAAGTCCAAGAAATATATCAAAGTAATATGACTGACAACACAGAGAATACCTAGAATCGAAACAATGGTTTAGAAAGATCACAAAATCAACTAAGGTTTGGATACTTTGGCAAAAATCATTCCAGAAGATGAAGGAGAATCGATTAAACACTTAGAAGTCATAAGACCTTCGAAAACAATTTGTAATGAACCCTAGTTTAGGGAAAAATCGAAATAATCAGTTAAAACCAGAAGTTTTTCAAATAAAAACACGTTAGAGTGCTCGATTCAACTCAGATCTATACATATTTCAGAAGATCGAAGGTAATGGACTAGGGTTTTTTCAGAAAGTAAGAGAGATGATAACATAGGTTTATACACCTTAGATTCGTAACAAAATGAAGAGAAATTTCTTACTCATAGTCGGTAAATTGCCTGAGATAGGCTAGAAATCAAGAGGAGAAATCCGGAACCTCTTAGGTTCCTTAAGATCCTCTCAAGGATCTAAGAAACGGATGTACCATAGCAAATATGAGGCCAGGAGTGGGCAGAGGAGCCATATGAGTGTCATACGGTGAAGGTTTACGCTGGTGACAACGTTTTAGAACTAGGGTTTAGTCGAGAGTTGAGAGAAGAGGGAAGGAGTGACGGCGGGTGAGAGGACTGAAATGAGAGGGATTGGGGGAGGGGAGGGTCGTTTAGGTTAATTAAGGAAAGGTTCAATCTGGGCCGTTGATAAAAAATGATCAACGACCAGGATTCAAGCGAAATTGGGTCGGGTTAGGTAAGGGTTTGGGCCTGGTTGTATTGGGCTAGTTAATAAGGTGTTTGGGCTGGTTATATAGGCTGCAATTGAAATAATAATAGGCTATTTGTGAAATACCCAAAATAAATAAATTAAAAATAATTTGTAAGATATTTACTAATTATAAAAATGAATTTCATGCATAGAAATATTTTAAAAATGGTTATTTAGTATTTGAAATACAAAAGACTAATTTATGGTAAAAACTAATACAAAATTGTATGCATGGGCTATAATTGCAAAGTTATTACAATTGTAGCCAAAAGGTGCCAAATTGGCTATTTATAGAATAATTCGGAATTAATATGACCATAATAGTAATATTAAATAAATAAAATGTTTTGAATTCATTTGTGATGCAATTTTGTAATTATTTATTTGAATAAAATACTAGGCAAATTAATAAAATATGTAGAAAATTGTGGAAAAATACCAATTGATGCTAATTCATGATTTGGAAGACATATATGCATTTTGAAATATTTTTAGGAAAAATTGGGTATCAACAACTGCCCCTCTTTACCTGGAAAGGACGGAGAGTTGTCGAGTAAATATATGATGGCCAATTTTGACCGAGCGAAACGGTTAGAGAGGTTTAGGCCGCACCCTGGTTTCTGAGCTACCTACATATCCCTGATCTTACAGGAATCAGGCCGCGTGTAGTTCTGGATTTATCGGCGGAGTATATCGATGAAATCATTGCAAGAACGGACGCAATATCTAGGTATAGGTGAATGAATGATTCACGAGACAAGTCAGGTTTGATACAGTTGAGGGACTGGAGCGGGATCGCTCCTGCTGGGATAATAGTTGCTTGGCGGGTCACCTCCAAATAGAGATAATGCGAGCATATATTTGTGCGAAAATTTAAAGATGATGCAGATTACCGTCGGACCATGAGAGTTGTCTTCGAACGGTTGAGGATGACGTCCTAGGCCATGAGTTGATTAATGAGATTCGCAAGCCATGAAATGATGTTCTCGAGCGATGAAGATGGTGCCTCTGAACTATGACGCCTTTGAATAATGATATGCAAATTATGAGAGATCCTCAGGCCATGACATGGTGTCTTCTAGCTATGAGGATGATGCCTTTAGACTATGGCGCCTTTGGATAGGTTGACGATATTTCACCCCATGAGATGCAATAATATGATGTCAACAAGACAAAGCTTAGTCTTGTGAAGCGAAGGGGCAGAGCTTAGCTCGAAAGAAGAGCAAAGTAGATAATGTTAGAGAGACAACGGTTAGTCTCGATGAAAAGAATGTAAATTGGAGGCAGAGCTTAGCCTTGTGCAGGATGGAGATAGAACTTAGTCTCATGCAAAGGAAGGCAGGGATTAGCCTTATGCAGATGTGGAGGCATAGATTAGCCTTGTGCAGGATGAAGACAGAGCTTAGTCTCATGCAGGGGAAGGCAAAGATTAGCCTTATGCAGAGGAAGGCAGAGATTATCCTTATGCAAGATGGAGACAGAGCTTAGTCTCATGCAGGGGAAGGCAGCATTTAGCCTTATGCAGATGAAGGCAGAGATTAGCCTTATGCAGACGAAGGCAGAGATTTGCCTTATGCAAATGGAAGGCAACGTTTAGCCTTATGCAAGGTGAAGGCAGATATTAGCCTTATACAGATGAAGGCAGAGATTAGCGTGATGCAGGAAATAGAATGAATAGCCGATAGTAGAAGAATTTCTTAGCTGGTAGCAGATTTCGATAACGTGATTTTTTTGAGGATTATGACTTTGTGGCATGTTTATCGTTCGTCCCTCCATCCAAAGGAAAATTGTGAGTTCTGTAAAGGGGAGGTTGGTTCATGTTTCCGCCGGCTTTGCTTGCCTTGCTTTGCTTGGTCTGAAAATCCTGTTCAAATCATCAGGGTAGCATTTGGCTAAACAGAGTTACCTTACAAGCAAGCATGCATAGTTTTGTAAAGACAAAGTAAAAAGTATTTTTTGACAAATTTAGATGAACCGACGACCGTGACAAGATCTGAGACAGTGCAACATTCTTTTCCATGGAATTTTGAGGGTCCTCCTCAAAATTCTGCCCTAGTTAGATGAATTGATATCTCTGACTGCTCTACACGCTGCGATCAGTTGAACTTGCTTAGTAATTTTGAGGGTCCCCTCAAAATTCTGCCCTAGTTTCCAACTGTGGGGGAAAATAAGATTTTGGTTGGTTTGTGACCGAACCCACAGGGCCGCCTACATATCCCCTCTTAAACGGGAATCAGGTCGAGCGTAGTTTAATTTACAGCATTTGATAGAAGCATAAAGAGTTACACATAGTATCGTTTAACTACATCTGAGTTGATTGGCTTTGGCCAGACTTCTCCATCCATTTCTGCAAGTATGAGAGCTCCTCCTGTCAATACTCTGTGGACCATGTAAGGACCCTACCAGTTGGGAGAGAATTTCCCTTTGGATTCATCTTGATGCGGAAAGATCTTCTGCAACACCAGCTGCCCTGGTGTGAACTGTCTAGTCTTGACTTTTTTGTTGAAGGCTCTGGACATTCTGTTCTAGTAGAGTTGCCCATGACATACTGCGTTCATTCTTTTTCTATCTATGAGGGCTAGTTGCTTATAACAACTCCTTATCCGCTCTGCGTCGCTGAGCTCAGCTTCTTGTATGATTCTCAAGGAAGGAATCTCAACCGCGACAGGAATAACAGCTTCCGTACCATAAACCAGCAAGTAGAGAGTTTCCCCGATTGATGTGCGGACTGTGGTGCGGTATCCCAATAAGGCGAATGACAGTTTCTCGTGCCATTGTTTGTGATTTTCTACCATCTTTCTCAGTATTTTCTTGATATTCTTGTTGGCAGCTTCTACAGCTCCATTCCTATGAGGCTGATAAGTTATGGAATTCTTGTGTCTGATTTTGAAAGTCTCACACATAGCTTTCATTAGATCACTATTGATATTGGAAGCATTGTCAGTGATGACTGATTCAGGAACTCTAAATCGACAAACGATCCGGCTGTGAACAAAGTCTACCATGACTTTCTTAGTCACTGCTTTGTAAGATGCTGCTTCGACCCATTTGGTGAAGTAATCAATAGCTACCAGGATGAACCTATGCCCATTTGAGGCGGTAGGCTCGATCAGTCCAATGACATCCATTCCCCATGCGGCGAATGGCCAAGGTGAGCTTGTTGCACTGAGCTCGTTTGGTGGCACTTTTATCATGTCTGCATGTACCTGACATTGGTAACACTTTCGAACGTACTGGATGCAGTCAGTTTCCATGGTCATCTAGAATTAACCGTCCCTGAGTATCTTCTTGGCCAAAAGAACCATTCATATGCGGGCCGAAAGTACCATCATGTATGTCTTTAAGTATTTTAGAAGCTTTTTTGCGTCGACACACCTTAGTAATCCCAAATTAGGAGTTCTCCTGTACAGGGTTCCTTCGATGTGAAAGAAACTATTGGATAACCTCTGAAGCGTACGTTTCTGGGTATGATTTGCATGCTCCGGGTATTCTCCCTTAGCCAAGTATCCCTTGATGTCGTGGAACCATGGTCTTGCATCTGCTTCTTCTTCAACATGGGCACAATATGCCGGCTGGCTATGTATCTTTACTAGAATAGGATCAATGAAGTTCTTATCTGGATGCTGTATCATGGATGATAGGTGGCCAGTGCATCGGCAAACTCGTTCTGAATTCTGGGGATGTGCCGAAATTCTGTCTTGGTGAACCTCTTTCTCAATTCTTTCACATGGTGTAGACACGACAGTATCTTGGAATTCTTGGTGGCACGTTCTCCTTTTACCAGGTGTATAAGAAAATCTGAGTCACCAATTACCAGCAACTCCTGAATATTCATGTCAATGGCCATGTTTAGCCCTAAGATGCAGGCTTCGTACTCTGCCATGTTGTTGGTACAGGGAAATCTAAGTTTAGCAGATACCGGGTAATGTTGGCCGGTTTCCGATACTAAGACGGCTCCAACACCGACTCCTTTAAAGTTTGCCGCTCCGTCAAAGAACATCCTCCAACCGTCATAGGATTTAACAATGTCTTCTCCTATGAACATTACTTCTTCATCAGGAAAATACGTTTTCAGCGGTTCGTATTCTCCTCCCACAGGATTCTCAGGAAGATGATCTGCCAATGCTTGTCCCTTGACCGCTTTTTGAGTTACATAGACGATGTCGAACTCACTTAGTAGGATTTGCCACTTTTTCAGTTTGCCGGTGGGCATGGGTTTCTGAAAGATATACTTCAAGGGATCCATCCTTGATATGAGGTATGTTGGGTAGGCACAAAAGTAGTGCCTCAGCTTCTGAGCGACACAGGTTAGAGCGCAACAGGTACGTTCTAGTAGAGAATATCGTGCCTCGTATGGAGTGAACTTCTTACTCAGATAATAGATAGCCTGTTCCTTTTTCCCTGTCTCGTCATGCTGCCCCAGAACGCAGCCAAAAGATCCATCTAGTACTGCAAGGTAGAGTAATAAGGGTCTACCTGGCTCTGGCGGAACCAAAATTGGTGGCGTTGATAGGTACTCCTTGATTCTATCGAAGGCCTTTTCACAATCCTCGGTCCATTCCGTTGCAGCGTCTTTCTTTAACATCTTGAGGATTGATTCACATACGACTGTGGACTGGGCTATGAACGGGCTGATGTAATTTAGTCATCCCAGAAAACTCATTACATCCTTCTTGTTCTTTCATGGTGGCAGCTCCTAGATTGATTTGACTTTTGGATGGATCCAGTTCTATTCCTCGGCGGCTGACGATGAACCCAAGCAATTTTCCGGCAGGAAGACCGAATGCACACTTTGCAGGGTTTAATTTCAAGTTGTATTTCTGTAATCTGTTGAAGAACTTCCTCAAATATACTATATGATCTGTGGATTTCTTGGACTTAATGATGACGTCGTCCACATATGCCTCGATCTCCTTATGTATCATGTCATGGAAGATAGTAGTCAGAGCTCTCATGTAAGTGGCCCCAACATTCTTTAGGCTGAATGGCATCATCTTATAACAGTATGCTCCCCACGGCGTAATGAAAGCCGTTTTCTCAGCGTCTTCTTCGTCCATCCAGATCTGATTGTAACCGGAAAAACAATCCATAAAGGACTGGAGTTCATGCTTGGCGCAATTGTCGATCAGGATGTGTATGTTTGGTAATGGGAAATCATCCTTGGGACTTGCTCTATGTTGGCAAAAACCCTGACTTTCCCATCCTTCTTTGGAACTAGCACTATGTTGGCTAACCAGGTCGGGTATTCAACCAATCTGAGGACCTTGCCGTTGATTTGCTTGGTGACTTCCTCCTTGATTATCAAACTCATATAAGGCTTGTGCTTCCGGAGCTTTTGCTTCACTGGTGGGTACATTGGATCAGTGGGAAACTTGTGAGCCACGATAGATGTAATTAGCCGAGTCATATCATCATACGACCATGAAAATACGTCTTCATACTCCTTTAGTAAGTGTGTATACTCTTCTTTATCTGGCGATGACAGGTGGATGCTGATGCGGGTTTCTTTGACGGTCTGAATCTCCTAAGTTGATTACCTCGGTCTCATCCAAATTGGACTTAGGCTTGTTTTCAAAGTCCTCTACTTCTCTGATGATTTCCTTGGGTATGATATCTTCTTCTTCTGAATCACTATCCTTTTGTTGCATTGTCTCATTGCATGTCACAGTCATTGGTTCATCAAGACAGGGAATAATAATGATGTATAGATAAAAGTATGAGAGAAAGATGATAATAATAAATACTGATTCATTGAAACATGAAAGCGATTTTCAATAATTTAAACAAATATTTTGGAGTACTGGGGATTTTATTAAAGTAGTAAAATACGAAAAGGAAATCATTAGCGAATAAAATAAACAGTGTTTGTTCAGCCTTGCTACCCCGGGACTCGTCGGGCCCTAGATGGTTTGACAGTCCAGTTTCTGAGTAGCGATTACTTGCTCACAGCTTGGATGGTACGACCTTCCTCCTCCACCCCCTCAACGATGACACAAAAATCCATATCCTCGTCTCCCAAGAATAAGTCCCTTAAGGCTGCTAATGTTTCTTCCTCCTCTAGTTCCCCTAAGACGTTGGCTTGCTGGAAAGTCTGTTCCAAACGCGGTATGGTTTGCACCAATGGATAGTAGGGACCGCGCCATGGTGGCATCCAGCCATCATACTCTTGCGAAGTGTAGTGGTATCCCAGGCCAAAGGTAGTGTCGTGGTGCTTAAGCCGTATTGGCTTGGGAATGCCTTGAATATTCTTACCGAGACCCTTGCCGGGTTTGTATCCGCTCCAATTCATTATGCTTATCTTACTACTCCACCACTTATCTTTGTCTATTGTGTTGACCCATTCGATGTGGTGGTAAGTTGCTCCACCAAGCCTTCTTCTACCTTCAATTACCGGGATAGTCTGGCGACTGTAGATGGGGTTGCTCCCATCCCCATGGATAATGACTTCCTAATGATTCCACTCGAATTTTACCTCCTGATGCAAAGTTGAGGCCACAGCCCCAGTGGCATGTATCCATAGCCGTCCTAGTAACAGATTATAGGACGCGGATTTAATTAACACCTGAAATTCTACCTCAAACCATTTTGGCCCCATCTGTAAACAGAGACTGACTTCTCCAATGGTGGACCTTTGAGATCCATCGAAAGCCTTTACATTCATGGATCCTTCTCGTATTTTGTACAGTCCCTTGCCCAGCCTCTTTAGTGTTGTCAACAAGCAAATGTTAAGGCTGGATCCTCCATCAATCAGAACTCTGGTAATGAAGTAATCTTCACATTGCACGGTAATGCGCAGTGCCCTGTTGTGACTCAAGCATTCAGGTAGTAGTTCATCCTCGTGGAAAGTAATCTTGTGACTTTCTAATACCTCCCCACCATGTTAGCCATCTCTCCGTTTGTGATATTGTTAGGCACATAAGATTCATTCAACACTTTCATCATAGCACTCTTATGTGCTTCTGAATTCTACAGCAGTGATAAGATAGATATCTGGACCGGAGTCTTGTTCAGATGATCTATGACTGAGTACTCTCTGGTTTGCACATTCCTCCCAGAGGTCATCCGGTCATGTCTCAATAACGGGAGGTCTGTTAGAAGTCTGTTTGCTGGATTCTCCCAAGTGTTCAGGTGTGTAGACCCTTCCAGTCATGGTTATCCCATGTGCAGCGCCAGCTTTTTCTACCTTGACCTTTCCCTTCCTTGTAGCTTCAGCTACGTAATCCCAGGGCACGACATTAGTGTTGAAGGGCGGTGCAGTTGATACTGTCACTGTAATTGGTGTGGCTACCTTTACTTCAAATGGAACAGCAGTCACTATAGGTGGTGCTATTTCAACCTCGAATGGCACGGGCGTATCTGTAGGTGGTGATATCTCAAACTCGAACAGGACTGATGTAGTCACCTAAGCCTCTTCTGACGGCTGTGTCTGCACTATGATGGGATTGAGCATAACTGTTGGCTTCTTGGGATCGTCACCTTCTTTGATTAACCCGATTGACCCTTCTGGGTCCCATTCTTCATCTATTTCTATTACACTGACACCTCCACCCCTGTGATCTGGGAGGGGGTTATTACGGACATTAGGAGCAGCTTCCTTCACTTGGTGATGTCACCCAGCTTGATGATGTCAGAGAACTTGTGTTTTTCAATTACCATCAGTCTTTCCTAATATTGTAGGTCTTGTGCCCTGATGAAATTTTTTTTCATATGTTCTTCATCTAATACCGGCCTAACCTTGGCCGCTGCTGACCTCCAACGAGTGGCATACTCGCAAAAGGTTTTAGTGGGTTTCTTCTTGAGATTCTGGATGTAAAATATGTCCGGCGCACTTTCCGTGTTGAACCTGAATCGGTCCTTGAAATCGGAGGCCATACTCACCCAATTAAGCCACTTCTTGGGGTCCTGGCTGATGTACCAAGACAAGGCATCCCCTGTGAGGCTCCTCATCAATAATTTCTTCTGAACCTTTTCGTCTCTTCCAACTCCGACCAGTTTGTCACAATAGGTCCTCGAATGGACCCTAGGATTACCAGTACCGTCGAACATTTCGAACGTGGGAGGTTTGTAACCCTCCGATAGTTATACATCAGGCTGTATACAGAGATCTTCATAATCAATCCTTCAATCCCCTTACCTCTTTCCATACCTTGAACTCGGCTAGTTAATTTCTTGAGTTCTTCGGCCAAGTTCATGATAAATAGGTCTTGCTCACTAGATTCTGGTGTGTAAGAAATGGGTTGGGTAGAGTGAGGTAGAGTCTCCACGTATATGGGGTTGTTCTGGTGGCCTGGTGCTTGAGCATAGAGGTGATCGTTGGTTGAATTTTTTGGTTCATGAATGATGGGTGGCGTGTTTCAGGGGTTATGGCAGGTGTTTGGTTGGTATTGTGGTAGAAGGGTTTTGTTTTGTAGTGGAGTTGTATAGTGGTGAGTTGTAGGAGGGTTCTGTCTGTTGGGGGTAATTTGAGGTGATGCGGGGTTTTGAGTATTCAGGTAGGTGACATCCGGAACATTAAGTGAGAAGGACAAGTTTGTTAGGTTCCGAACATGTTCAAGTTCCCCTTGAAGTTTCAGTAGCCTTTACTTGAGTTGTGACACAACATCATTCTGAACCTGAGTACCCCTACTGTTAGAAGCTTTGGTATGTTCAACTAATGATGAGTTTTCCTTTCTGATATTAGTCGAATCTTCCATCTTGCCTTTGCCTTTGCCTTTGGGTGGACTAGGAGGAGGAGAAGGTGGAGGGACCTGGATCTTGTAAGATATGGTGATGATACCAGAATGCACGAACCAACCTTTGGGGAAGGGGAATAATCAAAGAAAATAAAATAAAAACAAAGGTAACAAGTCAGTGAGGATCATGAGAAAAATATTTGCAGTATTTAAACACATTACAGAATTGTGAACGCGCGTCTTAATTTGTGAGCCTCGTTGTGACCGAGGTAGGCCTAGCAACAAGCTGATTTGGAGAACTTAGATGCCAATAATTGCCTCATTTTAAATAAGATGAACCACTAATGGCACTTGGCCTTATTACATTTTAAAAAGCAGGTAAATCTAATCTACTTGGTCCCAGAAGAACCTTCCCCAGGCTTGATCTTCTTGGCTCTGTCGATCAGGTTCCCCAGGTCGTGCATGCCCAACAGCAGGTATACTCTCACTAGATGCCCTCCTTCGCTTCCCTCAGCATTTTGGTAGTCGGCGATTCTTTTCCTCGTCTTCCCCTCTAGCTCCAACAGACCCTGCTCCAAATATTCCAACCTTTCATTAGATTTGATAGCCCTTTCCTTCTATTCATTAATCAGTTCCATATCAGTCGGGTGTTGCTCTAGATGCTCGGCGTCGGACTCACGAACCCTTTTGTGCAGTTTATTGTATATCACTTGGGCTTCAGCAACTTCGTCTATGACCGTGTTTCCCCTACCGATTCCTGGTTCAACTATCCCTACTATGTTGTCTTCCAACTATGATAGGTAAAAGCGTACATGCCCTGTGTGGTACCTGTCTGGCTCGATGGTGTCACTTTCTATAATAACCTTTAGATGCCACATATGCTGAGCTTCACATTTGTACGGGATGTCGTCGTCCTGAAAATCTGCCCTGTAATGACTCATTTTAGAAACTCGCGGTATGACTTGTTTCCTGCCTGCCTGTCTCATGACCCTGATGGGAACATAAGGGTATATACCCATTAACCCGATCAACACCAGGTGTGGAGCTTCCCTCGATATGATGACGAAATCACTGGTAGGGAACCATTCGAACATCCATTGAACTTGGTCCTCGGTCAAATTGTCAAAAAACTACGCCCATTCTGTAGCATTTTCCGGTTGAGCAAACATGTCTGGGATGTAAGTCATTCTCTTAAGGTGATAGAAGGCTATATGATCATTCCTAGCCCTTCGTGGAAACTCTTGAAGATATTTACCCCTTTGGAGATACTCCATTAACCAAAACTGTCGTAGTAGATTACAACCCTCAAAGTGTTTGAACCCCTTCTGGCAGCGGTCCAAGGCTCGGTATATGTCTGCTATGATCATAGGAATAATGGTATATGTTCGCCCCTCGATCCCCTCCATAAAGGTTTTGGCTACCATAGCCAGTCTAGTGTGAATCCTATCTCCTTTGCTTGGAAATACTATCATACCCGGGAAGCAAATAACGAACACAAAAACCCTGCGGTCAATATGACCCAAGGACGTGATAGAGAATTCATCATGGAAGATACAATAGGATTTTCTATGGCCGTATCATTTATAGAGGTAGTCAAAAGGTATGTAGCACTCCTTCAAGCACTCAAAATCATCCTCCTTTTTCAAACCCAACATTTTCAGGAACCCCCTAGCTGCACGATTTTCCGGCACCAATAAACCCGGACTGTCCCAAGGTAATCCAACGAAGCCCCCTATCTCCTCCAAGAGAGGGGTCATTTCTATGTTGCCAAAATGGAACATGGACCTTTCTCTGTCCCAGAACATAGTGGCCACTTCGATCAAGATATTGTTTGATTGGATATCCAGTAAACATGGTAAGTTTTCGAGGACCCTATTCACATGGTCTTTGTCACTTGGCGAAAGGTCCTTCCACCAATCCAGCAACAATGGTGGTATTCTTTGGACCATGCCGAACCTGGGGACTTCGTTCCTCATTTTCTGCAAAACAAATAAGGTTAGACACTTTCCCCCTCCAGATTCAACTACTTATACATCAGTGATTAGCAATATTAGCACTTATTTCTCAAAATTAATGCACAGATCGTGGTTGTGTCCGTTGGGATTATGGAAACCCCAGTGGACTTTTGGACAAGGATTTTCCTAAAGGTTATTATGTGGACAACATATTAAATCGGCTAGGTTTGACCATGATGTATGTACAGTTATAATCAGAGTAACGTTACTATGAGGGTCTATACTGGTACCCTCAAGCGGACAACTTGAGGGGGGAAGGCACGGAATCGTCGACTGCACTGTTGATCTACTAGTTTTACCGCAAATAAACCTTTCTGAATTTAGGGGGTGATATAAAATTGAAGAGCGCAACCACTCATCAAGCATTGCTACAGGATTTGTATAGGCACGAGTGGAATATGATGTTGAGCATGATTATGCAGCAATAAGCAATTAACATGTTGTCACGCATTTGCACATTATGAGAGCGATAAATACAACTTTTATAATTGAAAAGCAGTTAAAAAGGGAAACAAAGAGAAACATGTCAGTTTCATTTTTTTTTTTTTTGAAAAAAAATATACACTTGGAACAACTAATTGCACATAAAGGGCGAAGGGAAAGGGTGCAGGTATTTAACAAAACAAGGCATACTTAGACAAATTCACAAAACGGTTTGCAATGGTAAAAGCCTAGACTCCCCAGTAGAGTCGCCATGCTGTCGCACCCCCCTTTTTCCTCTTCTTTCAGATTGGTCAGGGTTTTCGACATTATTGGGACAATTCGTTTCCTTTTAGGAAATGGGGTATAATGAGTTTTAAGAGTCGCCACCTAACCAATTAAGTTGCATTAGGGCACCTATTAAGGGTCATTTATAACACTAATTTCATAACCAGAGATTGGGTAAGGACTTGAAATTACTTTAAGGGGAAGGTGTTAGGCACCCCTCAATGTCCACAAATGTGGGTCCCGGCCAAACTTACTTTGTGAATTATTCAAGTAGAAAATAGGTAGTCTAAGCACACATATGTAAACAAATAAAGGTCTTAACAGATTAGCAGTCCAAGCACACATATGTAGAGGATAAGGGAGGTCCTAAGTTGTTTATCCTATAGGATCACATCTATACAATGCCCGGTAATCACTCCTGAATGAGGGGCTACACGTTGTATTAGCGCACAGGTCATCATATCCTTTTCTACCCATTATCCCCTCTTTAGAGGTTTATTAAGCGAGCTCTAAGTGTGCTGTTACCTGTCCCTTCTTTGTGGTCCTGGAGGAGTTTAGGACCTCTAATATACTGGCAGTTCTAGACAAAGCCCTATGGTTTTTATAAAGGGAAAAACTAGGCGAAAAGCAAGAACAAGTAGGACTGACACATAAGTGACAAAAACAGCTAAGAGGCTCAGATTCACCTCCACACATGATGCAAATAAACGACACGTCTCAAACAAAGACAAAGGCATCTTTATATTAGAGAAAGGATCCTAAGACGGGTATCTAAGCGAACATTAAAGCACAACAATATGCAAAACTGTTTTCATAATGCAATGGCAGGTCCTAATCAGTTTGCCTACTGATTTTAAACATGTGAGCATTAAACACACTAAAAACAGTTTTCCAGTTTTATAAAGATTAATTACCTAAGGTTGGCCTAGGCTTGAGGTTATATTCAATCGACATTATAGGAAGTGTCTAACAATTTGAAATTGTTTAACTTACAAACATATTGTTCTAAGTGACACAGGATTTTATAAGGGACTTTGTACCAGTTTTATTCAGAAGTATAACATCTATATGAGGGACGATTTTATACCTTTTCAGATCAGTGACTAATTTCAATGGAACTAGGCGTAATCAAATGAATGCAAATAGAATTACTAGAACATGATATCTGAATGCATACATGAATGATATCTTCATTAAGACAGTGTCATTAGACTAACAGTAGGATTTCTAAGTGAAAGCACTTATGCAAACTTGAAGCATGGATTAGTAATATGTTGAAACGTGAGGCTCTAAAGACAGGATATCTAATGCACATTGAGCATGATTTGGATGCAAATGAACACATTAATACTAGGACATGGATTCTAATTCAAATTCACAGAAATAAAACATATAGCATGCTTTCTACCCAGTGTTATCCATACAACTACCCTCCCATTTCTACTAGCCACCCCAATATCTGTTTACAAATAATTATTACAGACCAATGGCTAAATGAATTACAAAAATGAAAAGTAAATTAACTATAGGGAACCTGAAGCAGGCCCAATAAAACCTGAGAATACCAGGCCTTCCATAGTCTCAAATGCCAAGGGTTTCATAGCCAATTTCAGGTCCAAGTGTGTCAGAGTTCCCTAAGGACCTCAAGGATCCCGGTCAATGCTCACACCTAGACTTTCATGACAGAGATTGAGTAAGTGCAGTGTAGAATAGCCAGCCCCAGTGTGCCAGAGTTTTGAGGAATCTCAAGGATCCCAAGGCATTACATACACTGGAAGGGGCAGAACCTATTGACCTAGGATTGAAGTGAGAGTGCTTGGCATAGTTTTGAAAAGGTTTTGGTATGAAAACAGTGTTGAGATAACTCTAGGAGTGAAAAAGATTTTCTAAAATAAAAACCAGTTTTGAGAGGGAGCTAAGAGTGAAAACCAGTTTTAGAATAATACTAAGAACATTTTTTTAAATCAGTTTTTGCAGAGAGCAAATTCAGCAAATAGTCAATCAGTCACAGAATACACAGATTCATAAACACCCCACGAGTAGATTTCACACATGGGGTGAAGGGGGTTGGGGACACATAGAATTCACATTAAGGAACACATGAACAGGGGACAGGGAGGAATATAGACAACAAATGCATAGAACACTTAGGAGTTTTTATAGAATTAACAGGTTAATCATGATAGTAGGTAACTGGGGACATAGAGCAAGGATGCAGTAAAGCCATTTTGAAAGCAATGGGGGACTGGACAGAATTAAACACACAATTACGGCCAATCGAATGCCCTAAAAGACTAGGTGAGTTAACATGATCACTTCAGTGAAGAAGAATAGGCAGGGGTAAGTAGACATGCTGGACAAACAATCAAGTAGACAACTATGTCTATACATGCTAATTACAGATTGAACAAACAGAGTTAGACATGCTAGTTATACATTAAACATGACAGGATTTTAAACATGCTAAGCAAGGAAGTAAACAGGAAAACATATTGGATTCATGGTCAATGGAATAGTGTAGTAATGAAACACATAGGGTTTGGGGTTTCAAGATTTAACTAAAGACATACTAGTTGAAGAAAAGAGTGCAGAATATAAAGCAAGTGTAGTTCCAATATCTAGCCTTGGCTTTCAGCCGGCTAGACCAAGAGTTAACCCAAGTAGCAGAGAAAGAAAAGAGAGTTTGAGTGTGGGTGTGTGTTTGTGTTTGTGAACTAATGTTCGTGTGTTGAGAGGTAAAATAGAGTGTTTACATAGCAGTTTAAGAGTAGAACAAAATAAGGTAAAGGAATCGGAAACCAGCAATTAAGGAAATCATAGAATCCAATCACACAAGGAGTTCAGAATAGACTCATTTAATTAAGGGCAATTGACCAAACGGTAATAGCAGGGATTCAATTAAGGCAAGAAGTTCAAATCAAACCAAACAAAGGAGTCAGCATAAACTCCTTTAATTAAGGGCAATTGATCAAACGGTAATAACAGGGGTCTAATTAAGGAAAGAATCCCAATCATTCCAAGTAAATAATCAGTAAGAATCCACAATCTACACGGGCAATCAAACAAGACATGGATGACCATTTAAGGTCATAAACAGGGAAACAAAACAAATCTCTAACAGAGCAAATCAACCAGCCAAACTTTCAAAATAATATTGATTTCTGGAAGAAAATATCAACTCCCATAAATGCAAAATAGACCAAGTAAAGCCTTTGCAAAAAAATATAAAAATTAGCCAGAAAACAAATTCGAACCCTAATAGAGGTTAATTAGGGAAAAAATCACAGAATAATGGATTTGACAAAGAAAAACGTTTAAGTCCAAGAAATAGAGCAAAGTAATATGACTGGAAACACAGAGAATAACCAGAATCGAAACAATGGTTTAGAAAAATCACAAAATCAACTAAGGTTTGGATACTTTGGCAAAAATCAGTCCAGAAGATGAAGGAGAATTAAGTCAGAAAGACCTTTGAAAACAATTTTTAATGAACCCTAGTTTAGAGAAAAATAGAAATAATCAGTTAAAACCAAAAGTTTTTCAAATAAAAACATGTAAGAGTGCTCGATTCATCTCAGATCTGTATAGATCTGAGAAGATCGAAGGTAATGGATTAGGGTTTTTTCAGAAAATTAATAGAGATGATAACATAGGTTTAGACACCATAGATTCGTAACAAAATGAAGAGAAATTTCTTACTCATAAGGTGAAGGTTTACTCCGGTGATGACGTTTTAGAACTAGGGTTCAGTCGAGAGAGTTGAGAGAAGAGGGAAGGAGGGACGACGGGTGAGAGTAGTAAAATGAGAGGGTTTGGGGAGGGGGTTGTTTAGGTTAATTAAGGAAAGGTTCAATCTGGGCCGTTGATAAAAAATGATCAACTCCCAGGATTCAAGCAAAATTGGGTCGAGTTAGGTAGGGGTTTTGTCACGACCCCAAATCCTAAGCCGGTCGTGATGGCGCCTATCGTGGAACTAGGCTAGCCAACCATTACAGACTATCATAATATTTCATAACTTCCAAAAATTAGCAGATTTTAAAACAGTAAAATGAGATGAATAATTTATACATTTCCCCGAAACCTGGAGTCAACTGTCATCAACATCTAGGACTGTAAATACAATGTACAATAAGGTGACTTGCTAGTACAAAAGTCTGAAATACGAAAGACAAAAACTATGAACTGAGGAAAGGAAAGGAGGTGAGCTGGGGACGCTGAGCAGCTACCTCGATCCTCGATCAAACTCCAAGCACGTCCAAAAATCAACTAGTGAGATGGTCCGGTACCTGGATCTGCACACAGAGGTGCAGGGAGTAACGTGAGTACGCCAACTCAGTAAGTAATCAAAGTAACTAAAAACTTGAGTGCAGTGACGAGCATTTATAAATCATGTAAATCCATATAATGAGTAACAGTGGAAATGAATAATCAAGTCAGGAATTTACATTCTGAATATTTCATAAAACTCCATTTTCCATCTTAAGAATCTCGCGTAAAAACATTTGTCCAACATTATCATTAGAGACTTAGTGTAAAGAAGAGTGAAAACAGTAGATTCATAAAATATAAGCCCCTCAGGCACATTATCACTCACAGAAAAGCCTCTCGTGGAAGCCTCTCTGTCAGTCGTGACTCCACTATTAGTATATCATGCTCACACTAAACACTAGTATTCAGTAAGTACCATGAATACACAGAATTGCTACGGCGGACAACCCGATCCAACAAACACACACAGACACACACATATACTGTTGTGGCGTGCAGCCGATCCTTATAACATACGCTGCGGCGTGCAACCCGATCCATATAATAGTCGACTGCGCTCACTGGGGGTGTACAGACTCTTGGAGGGGCTCCTTCAGCCCAAGCGCTATATCTAATGCGGCGTGCACCCGATCCAATATGTACATTGCTGCAGCGTGCAGCCCGATCCATATATAACATATATTGTTGCGGCGTGCAGCCCGATCCATATATAATCTATATTGTTGCGACATGCAACCCGATCCATGTGTAATTATAACATATATATATTGTTGTGGCATGGAGCCCGATCCATAACTATCCTCACATACTCGGATCTCGGCCTCGCTCAGTCATCCTCACAAGCCACTCGGGCAATTCATCTCAACTGACGGGACTTAACCCAAAATACTTCTCAGAGTTTCAAAGCAGTGTGGTAACAGTGAAAATAACAAGAAGTAGGAAACATGACTGAGTTCACAATTGTTCTATCACAATAGTGTGAGAATAGTGTAAAAGTACCTCGAAAGGTCTAGACAGGTCAGCAAAGGCCCCAAACATGGCTCACAGCCCATAAACAAGTATAAATTTCTAAAGTACAGGATATCGCAAGGTCTCGAATTGAATACGCGGCTTAATAGTCGCTACGGGGCGGACCAGGTCACAATCCATATCGATGCACGCCCCCACGCTCGTCACCTAGCATGTGCGTCACCTCATTTACCAAAACAATATCAAATACCGGGGTTTCATACCCTCAGTTTTAGAGTTACAATCATTACTTACCATAAAACAGTCCAAAAGCTACTACGCGATGCTCTTGCCCCTCGAATTGGCTCCTAAATGCTCTGAATCTAACCAAAACCAGATTAACATCATCAATATACGCTAAAGGAACAAAACCCAATCGAAAACTATCAATTTTAAGCACAATTCCCGAAATTGGCCAAACCTGAGCCTCGAGCCCACGTCTCGGAATTCGATGAAAATCGCATCACAAGAATCCTTATCCCTTCCCGAGTCTACACATATAAAATGCATCACAATCTGACCACAACAACTCCTAACTTCCTTAATTTACAAGTCTCATTTTCCCAAGCCCTAAACCCCCAATTTATGCCATAAATCCACAAATTCCAAGACTTATCCGTCACATAATAACATAGAAACGAGTTTATAGTCCGAGAAACTTACATCCACTGAACACTCTCGGATTCCTCCTTCAAATTTCTCCAAAATTGGCTCAACCCCCATGCAAAAAATGAAAGAAATGCCAAAATTTCGCGGAGGCACCTATTAATACCTCCTGCCCAGCTAATGCGCACCTGTGGACCATTCTTCGCACCTGCGGTCCCAGGTGCGCACCTGCGAAATTCCATTAAAAGTCCAATCTCGCACATGCGTTGCCTCACCCCCATCTGCGGCTTCGCATGTGCGGCCCATGCCTCGCACCTGCGGCTTCCTCCAACCTGGCCTCTTTTTGCACCTGCACAATGACCTTCGTACCTGCGGCCATCACACCTGCGGCTCCCCATCCGCAAGTCCGGCCACACCAGTAAAATAACACCAGCAGCAAGTTTGTTGCAATTCCTAAGTCTAAACCTCCGTTAACCATCCAAAATCAATCCCGAGCCCCTCGAGGCCTCAACCAAACATACCAACCCATCACATAACCTCATTCGAACTTAGTCGAGCCTTTGAAACACCAAAATCACATCAACTTCAAGCCTATGAACTTTGAAACTTCTAAATTTCGTCAATGATGCCAAAACCAACCGAAACACATCTGATTGACCTGAAAATTTGCACATATATCCAAAATAAAATTACGAACCTGCCCCAACTGTCGGAATCCCATTCCGACTCCGATAGCCTATTTTCCCCTTCCGACCAAAAATCGCCAAAAACTAACTTTCGCCAATTCAAGCCTAATTCTACAACGGACATCAAAACTTCATTCCGAACACACTCCTAAGTCCCAAATCACCTATCGAAGCTATCCGAGCCATAATAAACACATTCTGGGGTCGTTTAACAATAAGTCAACTCCCAGTTGACTTTTTCTAACTATTAAGCCAATTAAGAGACTATGTGTCTCTGCTCTCACCACGACCACTCTGAACCCGAACCAACCGACCCAACAAAACATAAATAGGATAAGCAAAATATGATAAAGCAGAAAAGGGGAAAACGGGGCTAATCTCACGGAACAACCGGCCGGGTCATTACATCCTTCCCCTCTTAAACAAACGTTGATCCTCGAACGAGTCTAGAAACATACCCGGAGTCTCGAATAAGTGAGGATATCTGCTCTGCATCTCCCTCTCGGTCTCCCAGGTGGCATCATCCACCGGCTGCCCTCTCCACTGAACCTTCACTGAAGCAATATCCTTAGACCTCAGCTTCCTGACCTGACAACCCAAAATAGCCACTCGCTCTACCTCATATGACATATCTCCCTCGAGCTGAATCGTGCTGAAGTCCAGAACATGAGATGGGTCACCAACATACTTCCGGAGCATCGAAACATAGAACACCGGATGAATACTCAATAAGCTGGGAGGCATGGCAAGCCTATAAGCCATCTCTCTAATCCTCGGAAGCACCTCAAAAGGCGCAATGAACCGAGGACTCAGCTTTCCCCTCTTCCCGAACCTCATAACACCCTTCATGGGTGACACCTTCAGCAACACCTTCTCCCCAACCATGAAAGACACATCTTGGTTCTTCCGGTCCGCATAACTTTTCTGCCTAGACTGCGCCGTGCAAAGCCTCTCCTGAATCAACTTCACCTTACCCAACACATCTAAACCAAGTCTGTGCCCAATAGCCTAGCCTCGCCCAACTCAAACTAACCCACCGGAGATCTGCACCTCCTACCATATAAAGCCTCGTACGGAGCCATCTGGATACTCGACTGATAACTACTTATTATATGCAAACTCCACGAGTGGAGGAAATTGGTCCCATGAACCAACAAAATCAAGGACACAGGCACGCAACATATCCTCCAAAATCTGAATAGTACGCTCCGACTGCCCGTCGGTCTGAGAATGAAACGCTGTTCTCAACTCAACCTGAGTACCTAACTCCCTCTGCACGGCCCTCCAAAACTGAGATGTGAACTGAGTACCTCTGTCAGAAATGATAGAAACTAGAACCCCATGCAATTGGACAATCTCCTTGAGATAAATCTCAGCTAACCGCTCCGAAGAATAAGTAGTACCAAAAGGAATGAAGTGCGGACTTGGTCAGCCGATCTATAATAACCCATATAGCATCAAACCTCCTCGAAGTCTGTGGGAGTCGAAGTCCGTGGAGTCCAACTACGAAGTACATGGTGCCTCGCTCCCACTTCCACTCCGGAATATCTAATCTCTGAAGCAATCCACCTAGTCTCTGGTGCTCATACTTAACCTGCTGATAGTTGAGACACTGAGCCACAAACTCAACAATATCCCTCTTCATCCGCCTCCACCAATAGTGTTGTCAGATCCTGATACATCTTTGCGGCACCCGAATGGATGGAATACCGCGAACTATGGGCCTCAGCTAGAATCAGATCTCGAAGTCCATCAACATTGGGCACGCAAATCCGACCCTGCATCCGCATGACCCATCATCACCAATAACCACATCCCTGACATCACCGCGACGGACCTTGTCCTGAAGAACGAGCAAGTGTGGATCATCATACTGGTGTGCTCTAATCTGATCATAAAGAGAAGACCTGGAGGCTATGCAAGCCAATACCCGCGGGGGCTCTGATTGATCCAATCTCACCAACTAACCCGCTAAAGCTTGAACATCAAGTGCTTAAGGTCGCTCTGCTGCTGGAAGGTAGGCTAGACTCCCCAAACTCTCTGCTCTGCGACTCAGGGCATCAGCCACTACATTGGCCTTCCCCAGGTGATATAAAATAGTGAGGTCATAATCATTTAGAAGCTCCAACTACCTCCTCTGATGCAAATTCAAATCTTTCTGCTTAAGCAGATGCTGTAAACTATGGTGTTCAGTGAAAATCTCACAATGCACTCCATATAAATAATGACCCCAAACCTTCAAGGCATGGACAATAGCTTCTAGATCAAGACCATGCACTGGATAATTCTTCTCGTGCACCTTCAACTGTCTAGACGCGTAGGCAATCGCCCTACCGTCCTATATCAAAACTGCTCCAAGGCCAACTCTCGAGGCATCATAGTAAACTGTATAGGAACTTGAACCTGTAGGCAAAACCAACACCGGAGCTATAGTCAAAGCTGACTTGAGCCTCTGAAAGATCTCCTCACACTCCTCAGTCCACCTGAACTGAGCACCCTTCTGGGTTAGTCTGGTCATAGGTGCCGCAATAGATGAAAATCGCTCTATGAAACGGCGATAGTACCTTGCCAAACCAAGGAAACTATGAATCTCGAGCTGATGACGGTCTAGGCCAGCTCTGCACCGTCTCTAACTTCTTCAGATCAACCTGAATACGCTCACTTGACACCATGTGTCCCAAAAACGCTACTGAATCAAGCCAGAACTCACACTTCGAAAAATTTTCATAGAATCCTTCTCCCTCGAGGTATGAAGCATAACTCTCAAATGTTGCTCATGATCCTCCCGAGATTAGGAATACACCAAGATACCGTCAATAAACATGATGATGAAAGAATCCAGATAAGGCCGGAATACACTGTGCATCAAATGCATAAAGGCCGTTGGGGCACTGGTCAGCTTGAATGACATAACCAGAAACTCATAATGACCATATCTAGTCCTGAAAGTAGTCTTTAGGATGTCTGGCCCCCGAATCTTCAATTGATGATACCCGGAACGCAAGTCAATCTTGGAAAATACACTAGCACCCTGCAACTGATCAAACAAGTCATTTATACGAGGTAAGGGATACCAGTTATTCACCGTAACCCTATTCAGCTGCCGATAATCAATACACATACGCATAGAACCATCCTTCTTCTTTACAAACAACACCAGTGTACCCCAAGGTGACACACTAGGCCGAATGAACCTCTTATCTAGGAGTTCCTGAAGCTGCTCGTTTAATTCCTTTAGCTCCACTGGTGCCATACGATAAGGTGGAATAGAAATAGGCTGAGTGCCTGGCACCAGGTCAATACAAAAATCAATATCCCTGTCAGGTGGCATGCCTGGCAGGTCTGCAGGAAACACGTCCGGAAAGTGATGGACCACAGGAACCGAATCAAAAGTGGGAGTCTCACCACTGACATCCCTCTCAAAAGCCAGATATGATAAACACCCATTTCAACCATACGTTGAGCCTTCAGGTAGGAAATCACCCTGCTAGGCACATACTTAGAAGAACCTCTCCACTAAACCCGCGGACATCCTGGCATAGCTAAGGTCACGGTCTTAGCGTGACAATCAAGAACAGCATGACACGGAGATACCCAATCCATGCCCAATATCACATCAAAATCGACCATGCTGAGTAAAAGTAGGTCCACTCGGGTCTCCAGACCCCCAATAGATACCACACACGACCGATACACACAGTCAATAATAATAGTATTGCCCACTGGAGTCGACACATGAACATATTTAACTAAAGACTCACGGGGCATATCCAGAAAATGGGCACAATATGATGAAACATAGGAATATGTAGAACCAGGGTTAAATAAAGCCAAAGCATCTCGGCGACAGACTGAGACAATACCTGCGGTCACTGCATCGGAGGCCATAGCATCTGGCCGGGCTGGAAACGCATACATACGGGCCTGACCTCCAACTTCTCGACCTTCCCCTCTAGGGCAGCCTCTAGCTGATAGACTACCACCCCTAGATACCTGGGTGGGTGATGAAATAACTGGAGCTGAAGTCGACGGCTGGCTCCTCAGCTGAGATGGGCCTCCAAGAAAATGAGGACACTGCCTCCTCATATGCCCGAACCCTCCACACTCATAACAACTCCCTGGAGCTGGAGATGGGGATTGAAAGGAACCCCTGGCACCAGAATGGCCACTAAGAGAACCATGCATAGAGGAAAACTGAACTGATGGTGCTGGAGCTGCACTCTAGGATGGAAGGGCACTGAATGAAAAATGGCCTGGCTGAGAACTGTGGGACCATGCCCCGAACATGCACCACTATGGGTTGGGCGGCCTGACCGAGGAGGCCTGAACGAACAACCTCTACCGTACTGAATCTTCCCCCTGGAGGGAGCACCACTAGAACCACCCGATCCACGAGGCCTCTTGACCTCCCTCTCTACCCTTTTTTGGCGGCATCCTCGCCCTCCGCAAAATTGAATGTCGGGGGCTAAAGACTACTAAACCTCTCCAGCCTACGCTGCTCATCATCTGGCATAATTGGAACCACGAAGTCTTGAACTAGAGCAACCGGCTGGGCTAGAACCGCCCCCGGTGTCTGATTGCCCTGAGTAACCTGCTCAGTCATCCAGGCAACTGGAGTCTGACTGCCTCCCCCGCCCTTAGAAGTAGCGGCAACTTCCTGAGCAAGGGTGGTACATACTGTCAAGATCTCGGCAAAGGTGTCTTGAAGACCCGGAATAATAATAGGCACTGGCGGTGCCTGAGCCTATCCCGCTGGAGTATCTGCGGTGGGGATTTGCTCCTCAATAGTAGGGGGATCAACTGGTACTGCCTGACTGTCATACGGGCTGGCCCCCTACCTCAACCACGGCCTCGACCCCTCGCTAGTCTAGCTGGTGGCTGATAACTCTGATCGGTAGCGCGACTCCTCACCATCTGTTAGAGAATGAAACAACAGAGGTTTAGATTTCCAGAATCAACAAAATGGCACGATAGAATTCAAGAAAAAAATGAGATTGTTCCTAAGGGTTCTGCAGCCTCTTGAAAATAAGTACAGACGTCTCCGTACCGATTCGCAAGACTCCACTAAACCTGCTCATGAACATTGAGTCCTATGTAGCCTAGGCTCTGATACCAACTTGTCACGATCCCAAATCCTAAGCCGACCGTGATGGCGTCTATCAACTAGGCTAGCCAACCATTACAAACTATCATAATATTTCGTAACTTCCCAAAATTAGCAAATTTTAGAACAGCAAAATGAGATGAACAATTTATACATTTCCCCAAAACCTGGAGTCAACTGTCATGAGCATCTTGGACTGTAAATACAATGTACAGCAAGGTGACTTGCTACGACAAATTCTGAAGTACGAAAGGCAAGAACTATGAACTGAGGAAAGGAAAGGAGGTGAGTTGGGGATGCTGAGCAGCTACCTCGATCTTCGATCAAAATCCAAGAACGTCCGAAAATCAACTAGTGAGATGGTCCAGTACCTGGATCTGCATACAGAGGTGCAGGGAGTAACGTGAGTACGCCAACTCAGTAAGTAATCAAAGTAACTAAAAACTTAAGTGTAGTGACGAGCATTTATAAATCATGTAAATCCATATAATGAGTAAAAATGGAAATGAATAATCAAGTCAGGAATTTACATTCCGAATATTTCATAAAAATCCAGTTTCCATTTTAAAAATCTCGCATAAAAACATTTGTCCAACATTATCATCAGAGGCTTAGTGTAAAGAAGAGTGAAAACAATAGTTTCATAAAATATAAGCCACTCGGGCACAGTATAACTAACAATAAAGCCTCTCGGGCAAGCCTTTCAGTCACTCGTGACTCTACTATCAGTATCTCATGCTCACACTAAACACTCGTACTCAGCAAGTACCATGAATACACACAACTGCTGCGCCGGACAACCCGATCCAACACACACACACACACACACACACACATATATATATATATATATATATATATATAGCTGCAGCGTGCATCCCGATCCTTATAACATACGCTGTGGCGTGCAGCCTGATCCATATAATAGTCGAATGTGCTCACTGGGAGGTGTACAGACTCCTTGAGGGGCTCCTTCAGCCCAAGCTCTATATCTATCTTGGCGTGCAACCCGATCCAATATGTACATTGCTGCGGCGTATAGCTCGATCCATATATAACATATATTGTTGCGGTGTGCAGCCCGATCCATATATAATCTATACTGTTGCGGCATGCAGCCCGATCCATATGTAATATATAACATATATATATATATATATATATATATATATATATATATATATATATATATATATATATTGATGTGCATCCCGATCCATAACTATCCTCACATACTCGGCTCTCGGCCTCGCTCAGTCATCCTCACAAGCCACTCGGGCAATTCATCTCAACTCACAGGACACAGCCCAAAATACTTCTCAGAGTTTCAAAGCAGTGTGATAACAATGAAAATAACAACAAGTAGGAAACATGACTGAGTTCACAAATGTTTTATCAGGATAGTGTGAGAATAGTGTAAAATTACTTGTGAGGGTCTACAAAGGTCGTTTTTTGGCCAAGGCCCCAAACAGGGCTCACAGCCCATAAACAAGTATAAATTTTTAAAATACAGGATATCGGAAGGCTTCAAATCGAATATGCAGCTTAATAGTCGCTAGTGGACGGACCATGTCACGACCCAAAATCTTTAAAGGTCGTGATGGCGCCGGACACCACCGCCAGGCAAGCCAATCATTAAATAGTCGAAATAAATTCTTGTTTTAACATTTATGAAAAATCATATCCTTTCAGTTAATTACATATTAACTAAATAAAATCTGTTAAGTAAAATAATGGTTTGAATATTCCATTTTAGCAAATATATCCAAACACATCCCAGAACCCGGTGTCACAAGTAAATGAGCAATTTTCTAAGAATTTATACAATCAACACAAAGCTTGTACGAAATACAAATTGGACAAGGAATTTTAAATAAAAATAAATACAGTATGAGGGAGACTCTGTCAGCTGCGGATCGCCTTCGGATGGTGCAGCCCGCCTAAGTCTCCAAACCAGCCATGTCGCTATGAAAGTACCTGTGCAATAAAAATGCACAACAAGTGTAGCATGAATACAAAAACAACGTGTACTAAGTAAGTCGCCCGCCTAACCTCAGAGAGGTAGTGACGAGAGGTCGAATTAGACACTTACTAAGGTGCAACAACTTAATTTACAGCATATGATGAACACAGTGGGCATATAAAGGTAGTAAAGCAGCAAATATATAAGGCACTGAAATCCAAGTAAATACTGGTAGTAAATAAACAGTTACTGCTTCCTCATTTTCCCCCCAAATGTCCTAATTAAACAATTACTTCTTTATTTTCCCCCAATATCCTATCACTCAAAAAATTCATGAAAAACATTTAACAATTTGGCATGCGCATACGGGATAGGGACAACCGGCCTGAGCCATCATAATAAACATCTATGTGCACTGCCGAGGATCGAACGGCCCGTACCATAAGTGCACCTTTCAAATAAAATAATCATGTCTATGCACTGCCGAGGGTCGAACGGCCCGAACCATAAGTGCATCTTTCAATCCGTCGTGGCGTACGGCCCGCTCCCATGAGAGTGGGGGAAATAAAACTCTGCTCGTGGAATGTAAATTGCGAAGCGGTCACATGGAGACATGCACAATCAAAAATCCACCCCGAATACGTCGGAAAAACAAATACTCAAGTAGATGACAAATTTCTCTTTTAAAAACCACAAAATAGTATTTAAATCCTTTCTCGAAATTCAATTGCCAAGTTTTTTTATACTGTTTAATAATATAACCTTATCCAGAAATACAATTGCCTGCAAAGTAAATCAATTCTCTTTTTAGATGATTCAGAAAATAAACTCTAATCTTCCTTAATCATTCAATTAAAATTCTGATTATGTTAGCAGTCAAATGCTACAGGCAAGATCACAGGTACAACAGGTAAGGCATGCTAGTGGGTCCTAGGCTACCCGGACATGGCATAATAGTAGCTACACTTGGACTCCCGTAACCTTGTGCGTACGTAGCCCCCGCAGATAGTAACAAATGCTTAATTAGTTCACCTAGGGGGGCAATTCCCCCTCACAAAGTTAGAAAGGAGACTTACCTCGCTCCGAAGTTCCATAACCGGCCTCCAAGCCCTTCTGATGACTCAAATCGTTGCACAACGCTCCAAAACTATCCAAACAATGACAAACCAATAACAATATACTCTAATGTTTGCAACAATTACAAATTATATTATTTTCCCAACTCCGCTCAGTGAAATGACCAAAATGCCCTCGGCCCACGTGCCCGAAATCCAAAATTTCTCAAAGATAAATTCTACCCATAGCTTTACTAGTTCAAATATACAATTTACTCGAAATTCCATGCTCAAATTCGTGGCTAAAAATCCAAATTACCATTTTCTAGGTTTCTTTAAGATTTCCCAATTTCCTACCAATTTCCATGTCTAATTCTATGCATATACTTGTATTTAACTTTAAAAACAAGAAGACATTACTTACCTAGTGATGCTTGATGGAAAGCCCCTCTTGAAGCTCCTCAAAATCGCCCACATCCATGAAACAAGTGAAGGAAATGGCCAACATTTTGCATATAAATTAATCTGCCCAAGCCCCAATTTACTCTATGCGTTCGCATACCCCCAAAAGCGTTCGTATAGCCTCCTCGAGCCAACACTCCGCGTTCGTGGTCCCCTCCCCGCGTTCGCATAGGCCAAAGGGCCCCCAGGCCCCCAGCTCCCCTTTCCTCTACGCGTTCGCACACCTTACCGGCGTTCGCGTAGAGATCACACCCCAAGCCACCACGTTCGCACTCCCTTCTCCGCGAACGCACAAGCCAATCCAGCAGCCCTCAAATTTCCTTCTATGCAATCGCATAGCACACCAGATACACCAGAAGACCGCAGCAGCAAAGCAGAGAAAAATGGTCCGAAATTGCTCCAAAAGACACCCGAGGCCCCCGGGACCCCGTCCAAATCACACGACTCAGTTCGATAACATCCCACAGACTAGCTCGAGGCCTCAAATCACATCAAACAACGCTGAAATCACGATCGCACTCAAGCTCAAACTTTATGAACTTTGAAATTTCAAACCTCGACATTTGATGCTGAAACCTATCAAATCACGTCCGATTGACCTCAAATTTTGCACACATGTCTTATTCGACATTACGGACCTGCTCCAACTTCCAGAATCGCATTCCGACCCCGATATCAAAATTTCCACTCCCGGTCAGATTTCTCGAAAACCTTCAAATTTCCATCTTTAGCCAAATGAGTTTAAAATGACCTACGAACATCCAAATTCACTTCTGATTGCGCCCCCAACTCCAGAATCACCATACGGAGCTACTCCCAGGCTCGGAATCCCAAACGGACATCAATAACACTGAAATGCGCTTCAAGCTAAACTTAGGAAATTCTTCTAAAATGCTGACTTCAAAAATATCCGCCGAAACGCTCCTGGGTTCTCCAAAATCCGATCCGGACATACGCCCAAGTCCGAAATCATCTTACAAACCTGTAGGAACCTTCAAATCCTGATTCAGAGGTCGTTTGCTCGAAATTCCAATCTTAGTCCATTTCTCCAACTTAAGGCTTCTCAAATGAGAATTTTCTTTCCAAATCAACTCTAAACTTCCCGAAATTAAATTTCGTCCACACCTACAAGTCATAATACCTGACGACTTCAAACCGCTGAACGACGCGTTAGAGCTCAAAATGACCGGTCGGGTCGTTACATTCTCCCCCACTTAAATAGACGTTCATCCTCGAACGTGCTAAGAACTACTCTGGAGTTATCTAAAATCACTGTTTAACACCCCGAGCACCTGCCCGTGCTACCACAACCCAGTTGAGTATATTAGCTTGATCAAATATGAAGATTTCTTCTTTATCCATATAATAAGCTCAGAATCTAGTTCCAACACTTGAAATTTCTATGCCCGGCCTAGTCCAATATATAAACACCGTATCAACTACGACACGACATACCAGAATATGACTGCATACCCTTGCTGAATTAGCACCATGCACTGCATACTTCATCATCTGACCACAAGGACACTCCATGAACCTTAATAGCCAAAATTCTACGAATCTAATGCTCCCAATGCACCTCATGATATATATATATATATATATATATATATATATATATATATATATATATATATATATATATATATATATATATATATATATACACATCCTGCAAGAATGCTGGCGATACCACCACAACGGAGGAGATGTGTAGAAAATTCATAATCAACTGCCGAGTTAACAAATCATTGAATATCTCCTCTTGACTAGAATCATCACCTCATTACGAACCAAATAATGGTATTTGTTCTTTAATATAAACTTCACATAATCTTATCGCCCTGATCCCTGATCCCTGATCCGATAATCTCGTCTCACCCAGTATGAACTGCTCAGACAACAATTCACCCCAAACGTGACCAACAACCTCACATGATACCATCACACCAATAGGCCATAATTCGAACATGATAATAAGAAACGACTCAGGAAGGGACTATTCTACTCACGCAACTTATTATGAACCCTTCTCAGAAAATAGAAAGTAAAACATAAGAAGATAAATATAGGAACCTTACTCATCGTCACACTGTTGCGGAGTGCAACCCGATCCAAATAACATACCCTTGGCGGCGTGCCACCCAATCCCAATAACATACCTGTGGCGGCGTGCCACCCGATCCCATCATAAAATTCACATAAGGAAATATACACGGAGCTGAATTGCTCACTATTACAAATTATTGAATTTCGATCATAAGCACGCTATGTGCATAATACCATCATGGGGAGACTGATAAAGCCATATGCTTACAAATCTCAAGCACTACTGAGGTGCGACACATACATATACTCTGGATCTCAAGAGCTGTCCTGCTCACAAAACATCATCACTACGCGGAGATCTCAACACATAAGAAATTATCAAGCCGTTTTACAACTCACACGGCACAATCATATTGTCACATGAATTTTACGAAGACGGAACACCTGATATCCCAACACCTCTCCTTGAGGAGCGCTATACTGAAATGAACATATATGCATCACATGAAGCCCATAATCATATTTAAATCCATCTACAAGCATCGAGTCTACCTCGCTCGCACCAAACTAGGCCAATAGCCTTACCTGGGTCAATATTAACCCACTTCCTCTCATAATACGCGAGAACGACCATCATAGCCGGGACAAACACCCCATAATCCACAACCAAATGAACTGAACGCCTTCCAGTCATAAATTCTCAAATAAGCAATATCGCACTTCTTTATACTCAGTCCAAATCTTCAATCCAATAAGTGACTACATGTCACACTTGTAGAATATTCTCGTGGTTACGCTCCCACGACTTTCCACACCAGGAAACAAATCTGCACATCCGCATCACCGACCACACTAATACTGCACAACACATCAAGAACCCATGACTAGGGTACAAAGCCTCTTCCACCAAATATCGATCTCAGGTGATACTGAAGATAACACCAGCTTACTCTGAAATTTCAAATCACTTTTCCTTGCTCATCCGAGCTCATGACATCCTTGTCAACACCGAATCGCAATTTCGATTCTCACTTCCAGTTACATACTGCCTACCGCATCTAACATGCCAATAGGAGGTAGCGCAAGATTTCCATCATAACTTCTGAACCACCAATAGGGTGAACACTTCATCATATAGAAACCTTTTACTTAACTCAATTCAAGAGTACCATCTCAATACACGAGGGAATTCCCAGAATCACCCAACATGCAAATCCTTAAGTAGTAGGCTATACCACCATAACCCTTTCGGGATCCTCCTACACCTAACAGGCCATAACACTCAAATGCTCCCACATGAAATCTATTACGACGGCCGACAAGCCCCGCACACACCGGCACAACCACATGCATAACTTAATCACATCGAAGGAACTGATCATTGCCGTAAACGTACCATTTCAACCATGGCTAATCAATCTATCTTCTTTTAATCATTATCAATTGCCTCAGGAATAACAGAAACTTCCTTCAACTCACAGCAAACTCAACCCTCACTCATCCCGAGTGACCTTGATTCACGAGACGATGCTGCCTAAATCCCGCAACCTGGAGTTTATTTCTCTCACTCCTCCAATACTATCCTGCACGCTGAAACATATCATAGAACCCCAACTATTTTCCTTTTCTTAGGAATTACGCTGCAAATGCTCAATCCTTGACCGCACTGCCGCCTAAAACCCATAAACGCCGCATTGTTAACTCTTGAATCCACTAGGACCACTATTGAGAGTCACCCACTCTGACTGGCCCCGAGTACAACAACTCCAAGGCTCTTCTAGCACATGGACACCCTTTTCAATGAGGCACCTGACTGAGTCACTATCCATAAAACTCGCCTATGCCTTAAGCATAAATTGTGTATCTCTCAAAGCCCAACCACGGTCTGACAGGGCAAATGTTTTCACACATTCATCAAATCCCACGCAAAATCACCATTTTACTCCTTTCCCTTAGCTGTGATAACTTGCCGTCACGCCGACAATCCGCAACCCCATGAGAAGACAATCCTGCAACCCAACTGCAGATGGTGGGACTCCCCCACTTAGTGACTGCTCGACTTCCGCTTCTTACATGTGGCCTCCTAGAAATGGAACCACCGCCTAGCCTCAATTCAATATCATTCTCTGTAGCCCTTAAACCAGCAGATCACCACGACTTCCAACTCTCCGAAGATCACCTTTCTCTAGCTGCCTTCATTATCAACACTTATCCGGTACTGAACCACCGCACCTCACGGTCTCTGCCAACCGAATTCTTCAATACTTCTTCACAATACTCTGGCCCCATGCACCCGAAGAAACCATGGCACTGACGAACTTAACACATTTCATTCGATCAAGGACGACGATAACACATCACAGGTGAATACTCCACCTTACTTGAAAACACCAAGCCTTACTACTTTATCAACCACAACCGGGCCATTCATAATCCAAATGCTTTTCCTCTGCCGGAACTAAAATACCGAAATCTCGAAATCACGCTCTGAGAAGACCTCCCTTCAAACCATTCATCAGGACTCAACATATGGGCAAACGTTCTATCATCATATCGACATCGCGTGATAACCAATCGTAAAAATCATCACAATATGAGCATAACCTCAACGCTCTCAGAAACACAGCTACTGAGCTAAAACAACATATTATCCTTCCATAGGGCAACGACAATAGCCCCAATCAACTTCGCAGGGAGAAACATCCCGCACCGCACCCATGACACCATTTCAATTCCTCAAATTCCTGATTCATAGCAAGCGTTTCGCGATGCGTAAGATTGAGTAGGAATAAACAGAGGCATAAGCCTCAAAGGAATCAAATCGCACGATGAGGAATCAAAAAGGGAAGTACTTCTAATAGCCTTGTAGCCTCTCGAAGATAAGTACAGACGTCTCTGTAACGATCTGCAAGACTGTACTAGACTTGCTTATGACTCGTGCGACCTAAGGGAACCTAGTGCTTTGATACCATGTTGTCACGACCCAAAATCTACAAAGTTCGTGATGGCGCCGGACACCACCGTCAGGCAAGCCAATCATTAAATAGTCGAAATAAATTCATGTTTTAACATTTATGAAAAATCATTTCCTTTCACTTAATTACATATTAACTAAATAAAATCTGTTAAGTAAAACAATGGTTTGAATATTCAATTTTAGCAAATATATGCCAACACATCCCAGAACCCAGTGTCATAAGTACATGAGCAATTTTCTAATAATTTATACAATCAGCACAAAGCTTTTCCGAAATACAAATTGGACAAGGAATTTTAAATGAAAATAAATACAGTATGAGGGAGACTCTGTCAGCTGCGGATCGCCTCTGGATGGTGCAGCTCGCCTAAGTCTCCAAACCAGCCATGTCACTATGAAAGTACTTGTGCAATAAAAATGCACATCAAGTGTAGCATGAGCACAAAAATAATGTGTACTTAGTAAGTCGCCCGCCTAACCTCAGAGAGGTAGTGACGAGAGGTCGAATTAGACACTTTATCCAGAAATACAATTGCCCGCGAAGGAAATAAATTCTGTTTTTAGATGATTAAGAAAATATACTCTAATCTTCCTTAGTCATTCAATTAAAATTCTGATTATGTTAGCAGTCAAATGTTACAGACAAGATCACAGGTACAAGTAAGGCATGCTAGTGGGTCCTAGGCTACCCGGACATGGCATAATAGTAGCTACGCACGGACTCCCGTTACCTTGTGCGCACGTAGCCCCCGCAGATAGTAACACATGCTTAATTGGTTCACCTAGAGGGGCAATTCCCCCTCACAAAGTTAGAAAGGAGACTTACCTCGCTCTGAATTCTATAATTAGCCTCCAATCCCTTCTGATGAATCAAATCATTGCACAACGCTCCAAAATTATCCAAACAACGACAAACAAATGAAAATATACTCTAATATTTGCAAGAATTCCAAATTATATAGTTTTCCAACTCCGCTTAGTGAAATGACCAAAATGCCCCCGGGCCCACGTGCCCGGAATCCAAAATTTCTCGAAGATAAATTCTATCCATAGCTTTACTAGTTCAAATATACAATTTACTCTAAATTCCATGCACAAATTCGTGGCTAAAAATCCAAATTACCATTTTCTAGGTTTCTTTAAGTTTTCCCAATTTCCTACCAATTTCCATGTCTAACTCCATGGATATACTTGTATTTAACTTTAGAAACATGAAGAAATTACTTACCTAGTGATGCTTAATGGAAAACCCCTCTTGAAGCTCCTCAAAATCGCCCACATCCATGAAACAAATGAAGGAAATGGCCAACATTTCGCATATATATTAATCTGCCCAAGCCCCAATTTACTCTCTGCGTTCGCATACCCCCGAACGTGTTCACATAGCCTCCTCGAGCCAACACTCCGCGTTCGCGGTCCCCTCCCCGCGTTCGTAAAGGGCCCCCAGCTCCCCATTCCTGTATGCATTCGCACACCTTACCCCGCGTTCGCATAGAGATCACACTCCTAGCCACCATGTTCGCACTCCCTTCTCCGCGAACGCACAAGCTAATCCAGCAGCCCTCAAATTTCCTTCTATGCGGTCGCACACAAGGGACCACGATCGCATAGCACACCAGATACACCAAAAGACAGCAACAGCAAAGTAGAGAAAAATTTTCCGAAATTTCTGCGAAATACACCCGAGGCCGCCGGGACCCTGTCCAAATCACACGACTCAGTCCCATAACATCCCACAGACTAGCTCGAGGCCTCAAATCACATCAAACAACGCCGAAATCACGAATCACACTCAAACTCAAACTTTATGAACTTTGAAATTTCAAACCTCGCGGAGGCACCTTTTTATACCTCCTGCCCAGCTAATCCGCACCTGTGGACAATTCTTCGCACCTGCGCTCCCAGGTGCGCACCTGCGAAATTCCATAAAATGTCCAATCTCGCACCTGCGGTGCCTCACCCGCACCTGCGGCTTCCTTCAGCTTGGCCTCTTTTCGCACCTGCGCAATGAACTTCACACCTGCGGCCAACGCACCTACGGCTCCCCATCTGCAGGTGCGACCACACCAGTAAAACGACACCAACAACAATTTTACTGCAATTCCTAAGTCTAAACCTCCGGTAACCATCCGAAATCAATCCCGAGCCCCTCGGGGTCCCAACCAAACATTCCAGCACATCCCATAACCTCATTCGAACTTATTCGAGCCTTCGAAACACCAAAAACAACACAAAAACACCAAAATCACATAAAATTCAAGCCTATAAACTTTGAAACTTCTAAATTTTGCCAATGATGCCGAAACCAACTGAAACACATCCGAGTTACCTGAAAATTTTCACGCATATCTAAAATAACATTACGAACCTGCTCCAACTGTCAGAATTCCATTCCGACCCCGATAGCCTATTTTCCCATACCGACCGGAAATCGCCAAAAACTATCTTTCGCCAATTCAAGCCTGATTCTACAACGGACATCAAAACTTCATTCCGAACACACTCCTAAGTCCCAAATCACCTAACGAAGCTATCCGAGAAATAAAATACACATTCCAAGGTCGTTTAACAATAAGTCAACTCCCAGTTGACTTTTTCCAACTATTAAGCCAATTAAGAGACTAAGTGTCTCTGCTCTCACCACGACCACTCCGAACCCGAACCAACCGACCCAACACAACATAAATAGGCTAAGCAACATGCGATAAAGCAGAAACGGGGAAAACGGGGCTAATCTCACGGAACGACTGGCCGGGTCGTTACAGGTTTGGGCATGGTTATATTGGGCTAGTTAATAAGGTGTTTTGGGCTGGTTATATAGGCTGCAATTGAAATAATAATAGGCTATTTGTTAAATACCCAAAATAAATTAATTAAAAATAATTTGTAAAATAATTACTAATTTTAAAAATGAATTTCATGCATAGAAATATTTTTAAATGGTTATTTAGTATTTGAAATACAAAAGACTAATTTATGGTAAAAAATAATATAAAATTTTATGCATGGTCTATAATTGCAATGTTATTGCAATTGTAGCCAAAAGGTGCTAAATTGGCTATTTATAAAATAATTTGGACTTAATAGGACTATAATAGTAATATTAAATCAAGAAAATATTTTGAAATCATTTGTGATGCAATTTTATAATTATTTATTGGAATAAAATACTGGGCAAATTAATAAAATATGTAGAAAATTATGAAAAAATACCAATTGATGCTAATGCATGATTTTGAAGACATATATGCATTTTGAAATATTTTTTAGGAAAAATTGGGTATCAACAATACACATAATTTATGTTCGTTCGGGACCCACAGTTGTGAACTTCTAGGAGTGCCTAACATCTTCTCTTTGAGGTAACTTGAGACCTTACCCGATCTTTGGTGATGCTGACTAATTAAACCAAAGTCATTTGCAAATAGGTGCCCTAATGCACCTTAAAAATTGTTAGGTGGGGACTCTCCTCTTTTAATACCTCTTTAAAAGAGTTGTCACATGTCGAAACCCAATTTCGCGAGAAAAAGGGGTGCGACAATGTCGTTCGGTCCTCGACACTGCGTAGTTTACATTTATGTTGGATCGGGCCGAACGTCGTCGGCGGAATTTTGTGCCTGATATTAGAACTGAAAGTCCCCTTTTATAATTGGTATAAATCCATTGTCTGAGAGATCATTTGTTATAAATGAAGGAAGTGATTTGGGTTCTTAAATATGTTGAAGAATTGTTCAGTTAGTTCTTGTTCTGAGTTTTATTGTTATATCTACATATCCTATTTAATTAGAATTTCACATTATCATATTGTTTTCCCTTACGAATGTCGGAGTCGACCTTCGTCACTACTTATTCAAGGTTAGACTGGATACTTACTTGGTACATATTGTTTTATGTAGTCACTCTACACTTCTGCACTTAACTGTGCAGGATCCGAAGGGGTGCATCTGGATACGCATCCGGCACGCATCCCTGACTTGGTTCGAGGTTCCACAGTGAGCTGCCCTTTCTGAGCCGTCCAGCAGCATCCCGGAGTCTTCCTGTTATTTTGGTTTTTGTCTAGTCCTTTTCAGACAATAGGATAGACATTCTTTCGTATAATATACTAAGTTGCCCATACACTTGTGACACTAGATCTTGGCATGTATTAGCAGGTTTATGGCTTTTTGGGGTTTTATCCGTCTGACTATGATTATTTCCACTAGTTTCACCTATTAATTTAACTCGGTCTCGTATTAAATCTTCTAAGTTAAGAAAAAATCACTATACGGAAAATCAATAAAAATGGAAATGTTATTAAGTTATTCGATGTCGCTTGTTCTAGCAACGGTGCTGGACGCCATTACGGCCTAATATGAAATTGGGTTGTGACATCGTGAGATAATGGAGTAATCTCTTTTGTTGGGATAGTTGACGAAGCTCTATATCATTATAATATTAATCTCAATTTTACAACATGCTTGACCTAAAACTTTCTACTTATATTTCTATATTGTGTTGGAATATTAGTTTTAATTAATTATTATCAATTCTATCTATTTATTCTCCAAGGTTATTTGTATGTCAATTTTATAATTCTTACGAAGCAAAATTATATGATAACTATTGGGTAAAATAATAGAATGAGAGTAATTTTTATTAAGCTATCATTCCAAGTCTGTAATCTTGCTTACTTCCATTCTAATTCTCACGAAGGAGTTGTAGTTGGCAAGATTATTGATTTTTAGTAAAAAGTAATCGCATGAGGTTTTTGCTATCTTTTAGCATAATTCAAGCAAGAAAGTTATTTCGGTTTAATCGTCATGAGTCATATATTAGTTTACATAACCTCGCGGAGTGTTATTAATTGATTATTTCTTAGTGAGCAATATATAATTGTATTAGTAATAAGTAGTTCCTAAGAGAAATACATGTAGAAGCTAAGATTTTATTATTATCACGTTATCGAGTGAATTCAATGATTTCCAGTTCTTTTTAAATATAAATCTTCCGAAATTTATTTTGTTTCAACTTAAGAAATTTAAATTTTCAACAAAACAAAACTTCATTAATTTGATTCTCTCAAATAGTAGTAAGAATATTATAAGTTTGTAACTAGATTCTCCAATCTCTGTGGGACGATATCATAAACTATACTGGAATTTGACAGAGTACGAGTAGAAAAATCTTATACGCATTGGCCTCGTCAAATTTTTGGTGCCGTTGCCGGGGATACATCTACTTCAGATTAAATATTTTATAACTAATTTTAGAACTTATTATTACAATATTTTCTTTTTTTTATCGGTGTTTTCTAAATTGCACTTAACTATTACTTTTATATTAATGATAATGATTTTTGACTTAATAATAGTTATAGTAATATTACTGTTTTATTTTCCTTTCTCATTATAAATACTACCAACTATTTTTATTAAATCCCTTAGTATATCTACTACAATTAAACTATTTTCAGTATTTTATTAACCCAAAAAAATCATTATAATCAATACCTTCACAATCTCACACACTATACATATATTATCGTTGCAATTTTAGATACTATCACGAGTATTAACAGTATTACTTTGAATAATATTATATTTTCTTGTCACAGTTTACTTGTTGCGTCATTTTTATTGTTTTATTTCAAGTGTGATATAATATTACTATTATCCAAAAATAATAAATTTATTGTACTAATACTTTTTGCGTTAATACCTATTTTGTTTATTAGCTTTGCAAGTTTTTTATTTATTTATCGTTATTGTTATTATTATTATTATTATTATTTTGTTTATTTCTATTATTACTTTAGGAACTAATTTTCTTTGTTCCATGAATTTCAAATAGTTTATGACCCGCTCTTCTACAAAAGAGTTGGCAAGTTACGATCCTGAAATTGAAAGATATCTTCGATCACACAGGAAAGGGCAAACGTCTTCTCAAACAATATCTTTTGAAGGAATGGAGGATCAGGAAGTATAAAATATCAACCCACACGGAGTACCACCACCAGTCCAAATAGAGGGTCAGTTTGATCAAGTGGCATCTAAGGGATTATGCTAGACCAGACCTCTTATCTAGTGTCAGGAAGCCCCCAGTGGCAACATTAGTGTGATCGTTGTTGACAAGGATGTCACGAGCTCGGATGAGCAAGGAAAGAGATTTAGATGTTTAGAGTAAGCCGGTATCGTCTCCACCGTCACATGAGATCGGTGGTGGTGTAAGAGGCTTTGCGTTCTGGTTGCAGGTTTCTTGGTTGGCTTTATAGCATTAGTGTGATCGGTGGTGTGGATGTGCAGACTTGTTACCTTGTGTGGGAGGTCGTTGAGCGTGACCACAGGAAGATTGTATGAGTGTGACATGCAGTCACTTAATTGATTGAAGGTTTGAACCAAGTATGAAGGATGTGGTAAGATGGCTTGTTTGAGAGTTTATACCTTGAGGGCGCTCGGTTCATTTGGTTGCGGATGTAGGCGTTTTGCTCCGGCTATGACGGTTATTCTTGCACGTTATGAGAAGAAGTGGGTTATTATGGACCCAGGTAAGGCTATTACCCTAGTTCGATGCGATCAGAATCAGCTTGAGATCTGTGGAGGGATTTAAATATTATTATGGGCTCCATATGAGTCAGATGTGTTCATTTCAATATAGCGCTTCTCATGGAGGGGTATTGGAACATTAGATGTTGTACCATCTTCGTTCATTTCATGTAGTATTATGTTGTGCCGTGTGAGATGTGAAACGGCTTGATGATTTCCTATGTGTTGAGATTCCGCATAGTGATGATGTTATGTGAGAAGGATAGCTCTTGAGATTCAGAGTATATATATCGCACCTCAGTTGCGCTTGAGTTTTGTAGCGTATGGCTCTATCAGTCTCCCCAGGATGGAATTATGCACTTAGCGTGCTTATGGCTGATATTCACTATTTTGTAATAATTAGCACTTTAGCTCGGTAAGTATCTCCTTATGTGTGGATCGAGTGGCACGCCGCCACGGGTATGTTATTTGGATCGAGTTGCACGCCGCAACAGTGTGATGATGAGTAAGGTTCCCTATATTTTTTTTTCTTGTGTTTTACTTCCTATTTTCTGAGGAAGGTTCATATTAGTTGCGTAAGTTGAGTAGTCCCTTCCTGAGTAATTTCTTTATGTATCATGTTCGAGTTGTGGCCTATTGGCACATTGTGGCATCATATGAGGTTGTTGGTCATGTGTGGGGTGACTTGTTGTCTAAGCAGTTCATACTGGGTGAGACGAGATTATTGGATCAGGGATCAGTGCGATAAGGTTATGTGAAGTACATTAAAGAACAAATGCCATTATTTGGTTCATAATGAGGTGATGATTCTAGTCGGGAGGAGAGGTTCAATGATTGGTTAACTCTGCAGGTGGTTGTAAATTTCTACACATCTCCTCTGTTGTGGTGGTATCGTAAGCGTTATAGCAAGACCTATATATATGTCATAAGGTGCATTTGGAGCATCAGATTCGTGGAATTTTGGCTATTAAGATCAGGGAATGTCATTATGGTTAAATGATGAATTTTGCGGTGTATGGTGCTAATTCAGCAAAGGCATGCAATCATGTTCAGGTACCTCATGTCATGATTGATTCGGTGTTCATACATTGGAAACAGGCCTGGCAGAAAATTTTGGGAAATGGAACTGGGTTCTGAGCTTATTGTATGGATAAAATGAGGATATCAGATTTGATTGAGCTAATGTGCTCAATTGAGTGGTGGTAGCACAGGTAGGTGCGCGAAGTGTTAAACAACAATTTGAGATAACAGCAGAGCAATTCTTAGCACATTCGAGGACGAACATATTTTTAAGTGGGAGAGAATGTAACGACCCGACCGGTCGTTTTGAGATCTAACACGTCGTTTGACGGTTTGGGGCCATGAGAAGCGTCATTTCAGGTATCATGACTTGTAGGAGTGGTCGGAATTGAATTTCGGGAAGTTCGGCGTCAAATTGGAAAGAAAGTTCTCATTTCGGAAGCCTTAAGTTGGAAGTATTGACTAAGATTTGATTTTTCAGTAAACGACCTCAGAATCAGGATTTGAAGATTCCATCAAGTCCGTATGATGATTTTGGACTTAGGCGTATGTTCGAAGCGGGTTTTGGATGACCCGGGAGCGTTTTGGCGCATATTGTGGAAGTTAGTATTTTGGAAGAAATTTCATACGTCTGGGTTGAAGTGCATTTCAGTGTTATTGATGTCCGTTTGGGATTCTGAGTCAGGGGATAACTCCATATGGTGATTCTGGTGTTAGGAGCGTGATCAGAAGTGAATTCAGAGGTCCGTAGGTCATTTTGGAGTTATTTGGCTAAAGTTAGAAATTTTAAGTTTTTAAGAAGTCCGACCGGATGTGGAAATTTTGATATCGAGGTCAGATTCCGATTCTGGAAGTTGTGGTAGGTCTCCAATGTTGAATGTGACTTGTGTGCAAAATTTGGGGTCAATCGGACGTTCTTTGATAAGTTTCAGCATCGAATGTAGAAGTTGGAAATTTCAAAGTTCATAAAGATTTAATTGAGTTGCGATCCATTGTTTCGATGTTATTTGATGTGATTTGAGGCCTCGAGCAGGTCCGTGTGATGTTATGGGACTGAGTCGTGTGATTAGACGGGGTCCCGGGGGCCTCGAATGTGTTTCGAAGTGGTTTCAGATCATTTCCCCATGGTTTGTTGCTGCTGGTTTCTGGTGCAGCTGGTGTGCATTGCGATCGTGGTCGTTGGAATGCGATCGCAAAGAGGAAATTTGGAGGCTGCTGAGAAATGCTCATCATGAACACGCCAAGGCAGACGCAAACGCGGAGCTGGGATTTCGGAAACCTACGCGAACGCCCCTAGGCTTATGCGAACGCGTAGAAGGGAATAAGGAGGCACTCAGTTTTAGCCTTCGTGATCGCGAAGGCGTTCCTGCGATCGCATAGTAGGGTCAGTGCTGGGCAGAGTGTTTTAAAAGCGGGATTTAGTCATTTATCCTCCATTTTTCATTTGGTTGGGTGGTTTTTATAGCTCGTGGAAGGGAGATTTTCGTCATCATTGTCAGGGTAAGTAATTCCCCGCCTATTGCAAGTTAAATACATGATTATGCATAGATTTAACATGGAAATTAGTAGAAAATTTGGGGTTTTGGTGGAAGACCTAGAATTTGTATTTTTGATTTTTACCACGAATTTGGGCATGAAATTATAAATTATATATTTGAGTTAGTGGGGCTATGGGTAAAGTTTATCTTTGAAAAATTTTAGAATTCGAGCACGTGGGCCCGAGGGAAATATTGTCAACTTTCCGAGCAGAGTTAGGAATTTATATAAATTGAATTGCTAAGTATTAGAGTGTATTTTCATTGGTTTTCCCGTTATTTGGATAGTTTTGGGGCGTTGTGCATCAATTTGAGTCGTCGGAAGGGCTTGGAGGTCAGTTATGAACATTCGGAGAGAGGTAAATCACCTCTCTAACCTGTAAGGGGGAATTGTCCCCATGGATGAGATAATCAATCATGTGCTATTATTTGTGGGGGCTACGTACACATGAGGTGACGAGGGTCCGTGCGTAGCTACTATTATGCTTATGTTCGGGTAGTCTAGAACTCAAAAGCATATTTTATTTGTCGTACTTTTAACTTTACTGATAAATTTAAAATGTTTAAACCTTATCGAACTTGGAAAATAAATTTCTAGAAAATATTTAAATAATATCCTCGTGACCATTAAAAGAGAATTTATCACTTCCTTGGCTAATTGTTTTCCTAATAAAGTCTGGGTTTACTGTTTGAATGTGTGTATCTATGAGTACCTGCGTCGCATGTATAATTCGCGAGCGGGGCAACTCTATTATTTATATGAGTACCTGTGTCACATGTATAATTCGCGAGCGGGGTAACTCTATTATTTATATTTGACCGCATCGCATGTACGATTCGCTAGCGGGGTAATAGATGCATCTATGGTTCGAGCCGTTCGATCCTTCGGCAGTGCAAAATTTACATTTATCGTTGGTTCGAGCCATTCGACCCTTCGGCAGTGCACATTTTACATTTATCGTTGGTTCGAGCCGTTCGACCCTCGGCATTTCTTGCGCGTGATATTTACTGAGTACTTTCTGATATTTTTAATTGTTTACTGGCCTTGAATTATAAGTTGTCAACTGAAATGACGAAGATTTAAAGTTTGTAAATATGGAAGAAGTTTTTATTTCCTATCACTATTTGTTAATTACCTATGATATCCATGCTTAGTGTCACCCTTGATTTTTATTAAATTGACCTCTAGCAAGTGTCAAATTCAACCTCTCGTCACTACCTCTTCGAGGTTAGGCGGGATACTTACTAGGTATACGTTATTTTCGTACTCATAATACACTTGCTGTGCATTTTATTGCATAGGTACATGTATATCTAGTGGCCCCGCTTGACGCAGTGAGGTGGCTGACCTGGAGACTTAGGAGAGGTGCTCCCCTCGAGACGACCCGCAGCCAACAGAGTCTTCCTCGGATGTATTGTACTTTCTTTACTGTCCCATTTGTATTCTGGACGGTTATTGTATTTTATTTGGTTTTTCTTAGAAACTGCTCATGCACTTGTGACACCGCGTTCTGGGATGACTTTAGGATGTATATATCAATTGAATTATTTAAAACATCATCGTTTACTCGGTAACTTTATTTGATCTTTATATAATGAAATAAAAAGTAACGATTTTCAAAATATTAAAATATGAATTTAATTAACTAATGAGTGTTGGCTTGCCTGACTAAGGTGTCCGGCGCCATCACGACCTTAATGGATTTTGGGTCGTGACATCCACATAGTCATTTAATTGATTTTCTGGAACTAGTTGAAACTGCCAAGTATAATGGAGTATCCCCTGAAGCAATCAAGTTAAGGCTATTTTCATTTTCTTTAAAAGGAGATGCTAATACTTGGTTGCAAAGTTTGCCTCAAGGATCAATTACCACATGGGACCAAATGACTCATAAATTTTTTAATAAATACTTTTCCCCTGCTAGAACCACAAAGTTAAGATAAGACATATCTAATTTCTTGCAGACTGATACGGAGTCAGTTTATCAATCTTGGGAAAAGTTAAAGGCAATGTTAAGAAAATGTCCACACCACGACATTCCTGAACATATTGTCATGACCCAAATTCCCAACCCTTGGGATCGTGATGGCGCCTAACACCAATACGTGCTAAGAAAGCCAATGTTAGAGGGATTCAACATTTAAAAAAATTAAAATATAATACGAAGTCTGACATTATCCAATAAATGAATCCAAAATAATATATGAAATAATGAACGAAACTCGAGCTAATACTAATATCTAACTACCCAGGATTTGGAGTCACAGTTCACGGACTACTAAAGAATACTACAAGTATTTGGCTGAAAGAAAATATATATATCTATTTTGAATGAAATAAAACAGTAACTAAATAATGTGGAGAAGACTCCAGGAATCTGCGGACGCCAGCAGATCTACCTTGTGTTTCCGTACGAATGATCAGCTACTACTCAATGACTCAAGTCTGGCCGGAACCTGGATCTGCACAAGAAGTGCAGAGTGCAGTATCGGTACAACCGACCCCAAGTACTGGTAAGTGCCGAGCCTAACCTCGACGAAGTAGTGACGAGGCTATGGCGGGGCATTTATAATATAACATGGATACAATGTATAACAAATCAAGAAGGGAATACTAAACTAAATAAACAATAATTTGCAGAAATTAATAGAATAACTCAACTAGCTTTTCCAGTTCTCGGCTATAACCAATTCTTACAAAATATTCCAGGTTTCAATTTGGATAACAGTCAGAGCAAAATATGAATTGACACCAATAAAACAGTGAGTGTTCCAGTCTTTATTTTATAACCAGCAAAACATGAATATTCTCCCTAATTGCTCCTTGTTGCGGCGTGCAACCCGATCCCACCTGTCCACCCTTATTGCTCCTCCCTATATATATCACCCTTATTTCTCCTTTTGCGACGTGCAAACCGATCCCCCCTTTCCACTCTTATTACTCTTTGTTGCAGCGTGCAACCCGCTCCCACCAGAAAATCTCATATAATTAGTTAAAATAAAGATTTCACAATTTATATCAAAGTCTTTCACAATATTTATGTCTCAACCATTATAAATAGAAAGTTGTACTATTCAATCACTACACAACGAAACCAACCGAAATGTATCATGAAATACTAACAACCAGCTCAACCATTAATGTACCACAATGAAATTAGGGAACAATTAATACTCCCAAATAAGTGAAACAATATCTAACAAATAAGTAAGCAAAACAAGTAGTACGCTCGGACTCCGCTATTATTGTAGGCAAACTCTGCTAACGGCAAGAATTGATCCCACAAACCTTCGAAGTCAATAACACAGGCGCGAAGCATATTCTCCAAAATCTGAATAGTACGCTCGGACTTCCTGTCTGTTTGAGGATGGAATGATATGCTCAACTCAACTCTTGAACCAACTCACGCTGAACTGCCCTCTAAAAGTGCGAGGTAAATTGCATACCTCGATTAGAAATCATAGACACGGGCACGCCGCGAAGACGAACGATCTCTCAAATATATATCTTTGCTAATCACTACGAAGTATAAGTACTTGCCACCGGAATGAAATGCGTTGATTTAGTCAGCCTATGCACAATAACCCAAACAACGTTGAACTTCCTCTGAGTCAGCAAGAAGCCCCATGTCAACAAAGGCGTCAACAAGCTCATCCAAGTCTTGATGACCTTATGTACAAGTACATTAAGGACACTGATGTATCACGACCCCAAATACCCAGTCGTGATGGAACCTATCGTTAAATCAAGCAAGCCACACATTTCATCACTAAAAGTTGTTTTTAGGAAAAATCATTATAGTTACAGTAAGAAACTCGTTTTTATAAAAGCATTTAAGGGTTTAATATCACTTATAACATAAATAAAAGAAAACCCGAACCCAGATCTAGTGTCACTGAGTCATGAGCTACTACATCAAAATATCAAAATACAGAGCCAACACAAATTCGTCTAAAATAAGTAAATATGACATGTGGATATAGAAGGAGATAATCGAGGTTGCGATCGCCAACTGCTACTTCGATGTCTCCCAAAGAACTATGATTGCAGCTCGGCAACCACTACCGGGTCCCGCTGTACCTGGGTCTACACACAAGGTGCAGCAGGTAACGTGAGTACACCAACTCAGACGTAACGAACCCAAACTACAGGCTGAGAGGTAGTGACGGACTAAACCTCAATAATTGTAATAAAACCAATACACAGAATTTAGGCATGCTCACAGTTTCAACAGATAATGAAAGCAGAATATGACCGATGTGATAAGTAACCCAGGTATATCTCAGTACTCTACATGCCGATGTGTCAACAGTGTGGAAATGCACATAGTGCTCACCGCTCTCATACAGAAGTCCACTCAGTACTGTATATGGCTCTCAGGCCCAGGGAAAATCCATCCCGAAATATGCATAAACACCGGTGACCGTAGTCACTCAGTACTGAGGAAAAGGCCAATCCAGCTCCCACAGAGAAGATCCATCTCCGGAATAAAACACTCGGACAAGATCCATGTCCAGGGACGATCCATCCCTCACATATCATCAACTTTGGACAAGATCCATGTCCTGGGAAGATCCATCCCTCAATATCAATGTGCTCACTGGGGGTGTAAAGACTCCAGAGGGGCTCCTATTGGCCCAAGCTCTATATCAAGCCAATGAAGGCATGATCAGAGTATCGCTGCGGTGTGCAGTCCTATCTCATAACTGTCTCAATAACAGGCTCTCGGCCTCACTCAATCATTACTCTCCACTCTCGCTCACATGGGCTGATAGATGCATGAACTAACCCGAAACAATGATAAATATATAAAATCAACAATTACTGAGACTGAGGCATGAAATGATATGCTATAACAGGACTTAGTATATAAAATCAAATAAACACATAAGGAGACAGCAATATACGACCACTCGAGTCTTAGCATTTTCGGCGTGAAGCCCTAGCATTTGACTTCGTATGATTTCTAGTATGTTCACATTAACCACATCAATAAAAGTACAGATATTAATCCGAAATAGCTACTAGACGGTGCCATGGGATGAGCCAGGCCACAAATCACTCGGTGCACGCCCGCACGCCCGTTACTTGGCATGTGCATCACCTAAAATATAATCATATAGCATATAGTTCGAGTTTGGAACCCTCAAAACCAAGTTTGGAAATGTTACTTACCTCAAAACCGACTAAAATCCTAGCCCTCAATGCCTTTCCCTCTAGACTCGGCCTCTGATTGTTCCAAATCTACCAAAAATCAGATTTATATCATTAATATATGCTAAGGAACGAAGCCCACTCGAAAATTATCAAATTCAATCAAAAATCCCGAAATTGGCCAAACCCGATCCCCGGGAACAGGTCTCGGAATTCGATAAAAATCACATCACAAGAATCTTCATCCTCCCATGAGTCTATACATACCAAGAACATCAAAATCGGACTTCAAATGACCCCTCAAATCCCCAATTAAAGGTCTCGAATTTCCAAGCCCTAACCCCTCAAATTATACCATTAAATCCCCCAAATTTCGTGATTAATCAGTCAAATACCAACATAGAATCGAGTATTAGTTTCAAAAACGTTTCCTCAATGTGTTTCCCTTAAATCCCTCTTCAAAATCCCTCAAAAAGCTCCAAACCCGTCTTCAAAAATGGTGAAATATAAGAAAATTCGCGAAGGCAGCAAAACCGCACGTGCAGACCTTCCCTCGCACCCACGGACCAGCACCTGCGGTCCCAGGTGCGCACCTGCGGTCCTTACTTAAAAGTCCGCTTCTGCACTCAATGAACTGCACCTGCGGGCTCGAAGGTGCGGTAACCTTCCGCATTTGTGATGAAGCCTCAGCCAGACCAACTCCGCACCTGCGATGACCAAACGCACATGCGATGACCACACCTGCGGTCACCCTTCCGCATATGCGGAACACCAGAATAGATTACACCAGCATCCTTTAAATGCCAAAAACCAATCCGTCAACCATCCGAACTCATCCCGAGGCCCTCAGGACCTCAACCAATGGTATCCACAAGTCATAAAATTATCAGCCGAACTTAGTCGAACCCTCGGAAAACCCTAAATGACATCTAAACACCAAATCAACCCATGATTCAAGCCTAAGGATCTTCAAACTTCCGAAATTCACCAACGATGCCGAAACTAACCAAACCTCGTCCGGATGACATGAAAATTTTCACACACATCTCAAATGACATTGCGAACCTGCACCAAATTCCGGAATTCCATTCCGACCCCGTTAGCTAATTTTCCACAGCCGACCGAAAATCGCCAAAAACTCAATTTCGCCAATTCCAGCCTAATTCTACTCCAGACTTCAAAATAACATTGCGCACACACTCCTAAATCCGAAATCACCTAATGAAGCTATCTGAGCTATAAAAATCCACATTTCGAGGTCGTTTACCTATAGGTTAACTCCCGGTTGATTTTTCCAACTACTAAGCCAACTTAAGAGACTAGGTGTCTCATTTCTCACCACGACCACTCCGAATCCAAATCAACCGACCTAACACAACATAAATAGGCTAAGCAACACATGATAAAGAATAAATAGGGAAAACAGGGCTAAACTCTCAGAATGACCGATCGGGTCGATACATTCTCCCCCACCTGGACATACGTTCGTCCTCAAACGTGCCCAGAGTTATTCCAAAACTACCAAAATTGTCGTGTAACCTACCTTGCACATACACGGGGTGATCCCACGTCACCCTATCCCATATAGGTCCAATAGCACAACATAGCTGAAATTTTGCAATCCAACCGAATCGAAAAACCATAGAACCAAATTTCCATTTTCAAAATAATTTACAAGATCAAAATTTCACAACTGTAAACTGAATAAGTCTGAACACGATGTATCAAGCCATATTTGTAAGCCAAGATGTAATCACATAACATAGCGCATGATTCAAACACTCATAGCGATAACCCCTAATCACAATATCGGCTCAAAACAACCCAATATCGGTACATAACCTCTTATCAAACAATGCCTCTGTCTAACACTTTCATATACTGCCGATGATGAAAGAAACACGTAGAAACTAGCAACCATTCATCCGATCAGCCAGTCATGGAGCTCCCCCTTTCTCCGACAGGAACTATAGTAGATTTCTATGCCAACTTCCGATATCATCCTTCCAACCATGTTGTAGTCAACTCTGGTAGTATTCATTCTAGGCCCAATGACCTCTTCTCATCCAACACGACCACTATGATGACATGACGCATCAATACAATCCAAGGCCATAACCTGTGCAACTCGTGCACTCAATAGCAAGATCCCACAAACTCGAATCATACAAAAGATTCACATGAGAGGACTATCCTGCCATTAACAATTACCATCACAACACCATGCTAAGAGCCTGGCACACATCGTAAAATCAAAATGCACAAATCTGACACCAAGGATCATACCTCCACATAACTCCGCTACAATGCGTGATCCCATCCAAACGCTGGTCCACATGAAATACTTCAAGCCACCTTGCTCAAAATCAATAACCATACGCAATTCGGCATCAAGTACTCCAAGTGCATTACCATAACCACGGAGAAATCGGACGATACCATGCCACACAAATCAGAAAGAACATAACAAATACGTCTCAATCCCGCAAAACCCAATTACTTACCTTACTCATATCCTGCTATAAAGCCCAAATAAATCCGTACCATATGTGTCTATAACCAACAATCACCACTCCTTGCAACACCGAAGGGTAACTCATAGATCACTCCAGAATATGAATAAACTCAATGACAATCGAATGGTACATCCCTCAACAATACAAATTTGGAGTCAACAGTTCCGACCCGGTGCAGAACACACACCCATACTGGGCATACCAATAACCCTAAATCAACTCTGGTCACCCACAACAGATAGATAACTCTCCGAAGGTTCACAATGACTGCATCATGGAATTTACTAACATCTGACTAGCTTTGCTCGCATCTTCACAGACCACAACCAAAAAATAATCTTTTTATGAGAACTCTCAGTATCGAAGTCCATGAAGCGCACGAATCACCATATTTGATCCCATCTCCACCGCTCGAATATATAACACCTCTAATAATCAATCATTCCACGAGGGATACCCTATAATTCTTTTGTGCCATCAAGCAACCTTGAATATCAGCAGTCGATCCAACAAGAAGCGTCGCAATACCAATGAAGCACCCTTAACTCCACACATTGCCCTTTCTGAAATATATACCCTCATCAAGACACCCAATAGTGGTATCATCTACCTAGTCATCTGAAACTGCCAATGCTACCTAAGAATTTTTTGACCTTCCTTCTAGAACTGAACTGTGACCTCACATATGCAAATCTGAACTCTACACAATATACCTCATACGCCATGCCATCCTATGATAAATATGATAACTTCATGATTCCTTTTGAGCCACAAGCAACTACGTACACAACTAGCCAAGAACTTTCCATTTGATCCCATTTAGAAGAAAAATCACTATACATCACATGCACCTCACGCCAATAGAAAATATAAATCTCTAACTATGGTAGAAACCATCAGGAACTATTTGAATCCCATTTGTACAACACCAAACCGTCAGGACTGAATCCTTCTAACTCAACCAAGCTACGCAGGCCACAAAAACCCAAGAGCATTTTTAAGGAACACCTGTAAAAACTCATTAGCTCGTGAACACCCAAAGAACTAATCGTATCCCTTACCATGCCGATCCGACCTACTACCAAGATGTCCTATTTATCCAAGTTCCTTCTGACTTACCTTCGAATTGGTACTTCTCTTTTCCATAATACCTCAATTCTCAACCCAGACTTACCACACGAGACCCAAGCATAAAACCATACCGTCTGAGGCTCATAAGCCGCTGAATACCGTCTCAAATATCCCCAAAAGTACCACATTCAAAATACTTACAGTGAAGAGACTTCCTGGAAATCTAAAGCCATTACTTCACCTTCTTGATACTGATATGTAGAATCTATAATGATATAGGAATGCCACAAGTCTTGACACCCTCCAATGTAGACCTCAATTTCTAGCCAAATACATATCCTGAAGATCCCCAATTGTTACATATACATCTTGAATCCGTTAGAACCATTCTTCGGAGTCATCCACTCTACTCAAACCTCAATTAGATTGATCAAACAGACCGAATGACCCGTGCTCCATTAGCACTCCAACACCCCATGAAGTAACCCTTGCCCCCCACCTTAATGCAACCGAAAAAATTCATGCCCCATCACATTACATCCTTCACCAATAACAACTCAAGGCATTCCATGATTCTTATACACCCATAAAGCATAACACAACCCCTATACAAAATTTCCTTTACTCAAGTTATCCTCAATCTCAACCCTGCAGGTCATAACTGATTCACCAGTATACCTCGAACTGGGACTAATACATAACATAATCGTACAACTAACTTATTATTAGCAGACTCACCCACTTGGGGCAAAGCCATAGATCAAGACAAGCAATAACTCTCATTGCCCATACGCTATCACTGCCACCATACCGCAATGAGATTCAACTAAATCTTTCATAAGCTCGTATAACACAAATCATCTGATATCTTGAATCATCTGCAAATATCGCATTCACCATTATAATGGTCATGCCAACTTCCAAAAGCGGTCTAAACTCAAAGTGCAACATATATCTTTTACTGGTAATTAAGTACTTGTTATAAAACCACCTAATGATCACACAACCTCAGGACACCCCGCGGGAGATAACCCTGCCTGCTTAGCATCAAACTAATATCATCTCTATACACTTCCAAAAATCATAGCTATCACGCAATCACTATACCCTCCTGCATTCAACACAACTAATGCCTATCCTCGAGGTATCAAGATACGCGGTATAAGACTTGAAGTTGATGACAGAACTAACACTAGAGTTGTGCTCAAAGAAATCTTGAGCTTCTGGAAGCTCTCCCCACACTCGTCTAACCACCTGGATACCCTCACTGGACACCACATGTCCCAAGAATGCTACTGATCTGAGACAAACTTCACACTTGGTGGACTTTGCATAAAGCTTCTCCTCCCTCAATCTCGGCAATACAACTCTCAAAAACTGAGCACGCTCCTCCTGGCTACGAGAGTACGCCAGGACGTCATCAATGAACACAATAACAAAGGAATCCCAAATATGGCTGAAATACGATGTTCATCAAATGCATGAACGCTGCGGGACATTGGTCAGCCCAGAAGACATCACCAAAAACTCATAACACAACAGGAAGATCCACTTCCCTCCACAACTAAACTACATGAGTGGTCCTTCAATATTGTTGACCCATGTCACTGCATAGTTTTGAAGATTGAGTAATGGCTTACCAGTTGAACCAGGTCCATCAGAGCACACATCTTGAACTGAAAAGCTGGCACATGAATCGTATATGCATAGGAGATGTTTGTGAATGTGAAATATCAATGAACCAAGAGATTGTCTCCTAATGCGAAAAGGTTGCAAACTGATGAGTTGATTGAAGTTGAATTCAGCAAGGAAAGTAACAAAATAAAGGAAATTCAGTTTGGTACGAATTATGTTCACCCAGGTAGAGTTGGACTAGAATTGGACGACAAGCTCAACAACTGACTCTATAAATACTTGATGTATTTCTGCTGGAATTCTTTTCCACACGCACAAAAGCTGAAGTGAATCAAAATCTGAAAGAAAAGTTCCCAGAGTTATTTTGCTAGCAGAATCATTGTGTGATCCAAAGGCTACAGTTCAACTAGAAGAACCAGTTCCATCTGATTGATTATTGAGTCTAGTTGGTTGTAGTAGTTATTTTAATATTGTATCTTTCAGCTTTCATAGAAGTAATTGTAATAGGTACGTATTGTTCAAGTTAGAGTTAACTTGAGGTGTGTAGAAATTGGCTAGGGGCTAGTTACTACAAAAGGATTAGAGTTAGTCCTAGGATTACAAAAGAGTTTATTTTGTAAGTCCGTTTGGCTCAGAGTTTTAGTGAAGAGTTTGAGCAAATCCTACTGAGGAGTAGGTCGTGGTTTTTTCACCTTTTGAGCCAGGTGTTTTCCACGTAAAAATCTCTGTGTTTTTACTTTATTGCTTTTTATTATTCCGCAACATTAGTAGTTGGAACACCAAGAAGAACCAAGTTCTTCTATTGAGACATCACTCAAAAATTGGGTCCACACAAAGTAACATATCTTCTTGTGTGGTATTGACGTCTAAAACATCAATTGGTATCAGAGCAGGTTATCCTTGAAAGTCTAACACCTTGGAGAAGATAAATATGAGTTCACCACCTGGAAATTGGGAAGGTCAATCAACTGCAATGCCACCACTCTTCAATCGCCAGTATTACTCTTGGTGGAAAAATAGGATGAAGGATCACCTAATTGGAGAAGGCTATGAACTGTGGGACATAGTCACTGATAGTCCTCTAGCTACCATGATGAATACTACTGAAGGTATAGATTTGCCAAAGACTAGAGCTGATTGCACTGCTGAAGATCTGAAGAAATTGGAGAATAATGCAAAGGCCAAAAAGTTACTAGTGTGTGGACTAGGTCCAGACGAGTACAACAGAATCCAAAGCTGCACCACTGCCAAAGAGATTTGGGATATCTTGATAGTAGCCCATGAAGGAACACCTCGGGTAAAAAGGTCAAGAGGTACTCTACTATATTCTCAGTATGAAAACTTCACTATGAAAGAAGGAGAAACTATCCAAGAGATGTACACAAGGTTCACAACCTTGACTAATGAACTGAAGTCTCTTGGAAGAGTCATTCTTGAAGAGGACAAGTTTGAGAAGATCCTAATAAGGGTCTTGCCTATTTCTTGGGAAAGCAAAATCACGGCTATCCAGGAATCCAAAAATATGGAAACCCTGAGATTGGATGAGATGATTGGAAACCTCACTGCCTATGAACTGAGAAGGCAGACAATGAAGATGGATGGTCCAAAGAAAGAGAGGAGTCTAGCACTAAGAATCACTAAGGGAGTAGATCTGGAAGATGATGAGATGGCCATGATCACCAAAGAATTCAAAAACTTTCTCATGAGGAAGAAATGCATCTCTAGAGGAGGAAACTACAACAAAGCAAAAGCTCCAGAAAGGCCAACCAACGAGGGATGCTATAAATGTGGTAAGACTGACCATCTCATTAAAAACTATCCTCGGTGGGAAGTAGAATGGAAAAAAGAGAGATATGAGAGAAGGAACAGGACGAAGGAACATGTCCAACCCAAGAAAACTACAACAAAGGCTATGGTTGCTTCTTGGGGGGAAAGTTCAGATGAAGAATCAGAAGATGGGGAGACTGAAGATCAGGCGCTCATGGAAATTGGAGAATCTGACATGGAATCACATGAAGAACCAGAGGTAAGTATCTCCCATCTTAAAAACAAAGTAAAGTTCCTATCTAAGGAAAAACTCTCTGAGTTGCTACTTGATTTCATAGATGATTCTGAGGAAACAGCCAAAGAGAAGGATCAACTATCTAGAGAATGTGCAATGCTAAAAGCAAAGTGCATAACTTGGAAATAAGAGTCAGTGAATCTGAAAAGAAAAACACTGACTTATTGAACCAGGTTCATCCACTTGAAAATGAGATTCTAGAACTAAAATCTGAAAACTTAAAGCTAAAGCTAGGATTAAGTAATAAGGTTGTTGATTATTCTCATATCATGTTAGAAGAAAACATGGGAAAACTAAAAGATAAGATGTATGCCAAGGATGAACAGATAATAACTCTTAATGAAGAACTTGACAAAGTCAAAACATGAATTAGATCGAACTTGTAAATTGAATAAATCCTCTGACGCCCTGATATGGCTTCAAGAGAATCATAGTAGCAACAGGAGAGAGATTGGCTTTGGAAGTCAATTTCCCAAGTGGGATTCCAAAAACAAGTACCTCACTAAAAATATGAGTGTACTGCAAAAGAGCACGCCAATCAAAGAAATGAGAGGTTTGTAAAAGGGAAAAACTAGCTACCAAATTGGGCCAGGAAAAATTTGATTCATCCATTTTCTCATAGAAAAGGACCCAAACTAGTTTGGGTTCTTAAGACCAACCTCTGATTCTTTTTATAGGTTCAAGTGAGAGGAGGCAGCTAGATTTGGTATTTGGATAGTGGCTTCTCAAAGCATATGACTGGGAACATGGAACAGTTCCTTTCACTTGAAAGTCTCAAAGAGGAAATGTCTCCTTTGGAAACGGAAAGAAAGGTGAAATCATTGGGGTTGGTAAGGTAGGTAAGGATGACACACGATCCATTGAACATGTGTATCTAATAGATGGCTTGAAATATAGCCTGATCAATGTATCACAAATGTGTGACAGAGGCAAACTGGTTGCTTTTACTTCCACAAAATATTTTGTGATTAACCTGCTTACTGACAAGATTTTTTTGCAGGGAAAAAGAATGTATAACATCTATGTCATAGACTTGTCCACACTGTCTGAAAATGAACTCACTTGCCTAAGTGTGTTGGACAGTGATCCCCTCCTGTGGCACAAACGACTTGGTCATGCGAGTCTAACTCAGCTTAACAAACTAGTCTCTAAGGACTTAGTGGTAGGACTTCCTAACATTAAGTTCAAGGAGGACAAAGTTTGTGAGGCATGTGCCAGGGGGAAGCAGGTAAGGTCCTCTTTCAAAAGTAAGAAAATAGTCAGTACCACCAGGACGTTTGAACTGGTTCATATCGATCTATGTGGTCCTATGTTAACTTTGAGTAGAGGTGGTAAGAGATATGTGATGGTGCTAGTTGATGATTTTTCAAGGTTCACTTGGACCTTATTCNTCAAAATCAATTAGGACATCAACTAGCATCAATAAGATCTGACCATGGTACTGAATTTGAGAATGTTAAGTTTGTTGAGTTCTGTGATGATCATGGTGTTAATCATAAGTTTTCTGCTCCTAAAACCTTACAGCAAAATGAGGTTGTTGAAAGGAAAATATAACTCTTGAAGACATGGCAAGAACCATGTTTCTATCTAGCAAACTACCTCATAGCTTCTGGGCGGAAGCAATAAACACTGCTTGTTACATAATCAATAGATGCATGACCAGACCTCTGGTAGAGAAAACTCCCTATTAATTACTTAAAGGAGAAAGCCAACATATCCCACTTGAGGGCTTTTTGATGCAAGTATTTTGTACATAATAATGGCAAAGATTCCCTAGTAAAATTTTACCCCAGAAGTGATGAGGGAGGATTCTTGGGATATTCATCACATAGCAAAGCTTATTAAGTGTATAATAAAAGAACTATGTGTGTCGAAGAAAGTATACATGTTGTCTTTGATGAAACTAAAATTCTTGCTGAGAGACAGGAACCTGGAGATGAGGAGCTTGGACTGGTAAAAAGCAATGATCACATTGAAGCAAGCATGGAAGGTGGAACAGGTGATGGACCAGGTTCAACTACCCCAAGCATCATGACAGGGGGAATTCAACATATGTAACCTGGCCCAGATCCTGCTTCACAGCAACAAGACACCATGGAATCATCTAAGAATGAACAGCTGGTACTTAAACCACACAGATATCAGAGTTCTAACCCTCTTGAGAACATCATAACAGATTTGGCATCCGGAACCAAAACAAGATCATCCTTGAAAAATCTGTGTGCGTTTGATGCCATTCTATCCATGATCGAACCAAAGAATATTGGGGAAGCCCTACAAGAGGCTGATTGGGTAAATTCCATGCAAAAAGAGCTGAATCAGTTTGAAAGAAGTCAAGTATGGTACTTGGTACCCAGGCCACTAGATAGATCAGTGATTGGCACCAAGTGGGTCTTTAGGAACAAGCTCGATGAGGATGGAACTGTTACAAGGAATAAGGAAAGATTAGTTGTTAAAGGGTATAGTCAAGAAGAAGGAATTGACTATGATGAGACCTTTGCCCCTATGGCAAGACTGGAGGCAATCAGACTTCTTATAGCATTTGCTGCACACATGGAAGTCACTCTTCATCAAATGGATGTTAAGAGTGCCTTTCTCAATGGCTATCTGAAGGAAGATGTATTTGTCAAGCAGCCTCCAGGTTTTGAATGCAAGGAGTCACCTCATCACGTATAAAAACTCTACAAGGCTCTATATGGTCTCAAACAAGCACCAAGAGCATCATACGAACAATTATCAAAATTCCTGCTAGAATATGGGTACAAGCGAGACAAAATATATAGTACCTTGTTCTTAAGGGAAAAGGGTAAGGATCTCCTGGTTGTGAAAATATATGTGGATGATATCATATTTGGGGCGACTTCTGAAAAATTGAGCAAGGAATTTGCTATGCTAATGGGAAGTGAGTTTGAGATGAGTATAATGGGTGAGCTAAAATCTTTCTTAGGCTTGCAAATTAAGAAAACCCAAATTGAACAATGATCCACCAACAAAAGTATGTGAAAGAATTGCTCAAGAAGTTTAAAATGGAAGACTCAAAAGAAATAGACACTCTCATAGCCACAACTACAAAATTGGATGTGGATGAACCTGGTTCATCTGTTGATCAGAAGCTATATAGAGGGATGATTGGGTCTCTATTATATCTCACTGCCAGCAGACATGATATTGTGTACAGCGTGGGATTGTGTGTTGGGTTCAGGAAAATCCAAAGGAGTTCAACCTCACTGCAGTAAAGAGAATTTTGAGATATTTGAAAGGCACCACTTATTTGTGCCTTTGGTATCCTAAAGGTAGTAATTTCGACCGTGTAGGATATGATGATGTTGATTATGCATGATTCCTAGTTGACAGGATAAGTACTTCAGGTATGGCTCACTTTTTGGGTTCATGCCTTGTGTCTTGGGCTACCAAGAAACAAAATTTAGTAGCCTTGTCTACTGCTGAGGCTGAATATGTGGCTACAACCTCATGATGTGCCCAATTGTTATGGATCAAACACAAACTCATGGACTTTGGTATTGATGTGGGATGCATTCCTATTTTTCGTGATAACACTAGTGCCATTAGTATGACGAAGAACCCGGTTCATCACAAAAGGACTAAGCACATAGATGTTAGGCACCATTTTCTCAGGGATAACTATGAAAAAGGAATGATCTCAATCGAATTTTGTGCTACTGATCATCAAATTGCTGATATATTCACCAAATCACTTAGTAGGGAGCATTTTGAGAGAAACATACTGGAATTTGGGATGATTAAGATCACCTGATTGAAAAAAAAATATTTATAAATGAAAACTTTTTTTTTGTTTTGGCTAGAAAATTTTAATTAGGTACTTAATCAGATTAATAATTGCTCAGCATCATGTCTGTATTTCCATACTCTTGTGCCATGTATTAATATGAGTCCCTGGATACTGATAAATGTTTATCTATCTTTGTAAATTGAGGCAATTTAAAGATTTCTAACTGGATGAACCTGGTTCATCTATGCTGATTCATCTGACTGACAAGGTACATACTCTTCTCCATATATTAATTCAATTATAGTCAGACATGAGCAGGATTCTATCTATATTTGGTTCATTCCAAAGTCTTTGTACTAATCCATAAATGATCCCGTTCCTAGAAGTCACATCAGTACTCAATTAGCCTAGAAGTAGGGACTCTTAACCGTCAAATCAATGACACTCCTACAACTATTAGACTTCCACTTGAATAAATTTTTTACCCGTTGTAAAATTTATAGCCATATCTTATAAAAGGAAATCATAACTCCTCTCTTCATAAAGCTACCCTAAAACCAAGTTCAACTCATACTACACAACCCAAAACTTACAACTCGTCCTTTCTTCCTAACAATACATAAAGATGTCTTCACCACCACCAGCTTCTTCTTCTAATTCATAACCTAATCGTGATTACGATGGAGGAAATTCTGAATCTGTCTCCAATTCTCCATCCATTTACAGTTCTGAATCACCAAAAATTACATCCACCCCTGAAAATACACCCATTCCAAAACCCACTCCAAACCCTACTCCTGCCTCCAAGAATCGTCGTGTCAAAGTTCTTGCCCGGAAATCTGTTGCTTCTGGGGCTCGGTAAAAATTCTTGGAGGATCTTATTAAAGCAGACAAAGGTACTGATCACGCTCAACTATTTCCTATAAAAAGACTAAACGGGCGCTGCAAATATAATTTGGGGTATTAAGCCCAAAGTCGATC
>MDKI01132723.1:0-39806 GCA_005239505.1 Nicotiana paniculata
TATATATATATAACACGCTTCATTGTACAATTTTAACTACATATATAGCATGTTAGAATATATATATTTTAGTGTATTCATCTCTTGTATTAAAAAAGTGTTAATGGATTACATTTATATTATTTAGATAGTAAATATAAAAGTGACTTTTAATTTTAACCAATGTTGATCTGAAAAGATACCAACTTTTGTCGTTTTTTATACAGAAATCAAAATTAGCGACTAAAGTTGGTCGCTAACTATAAATCAAATTTATTTTATATATTATAAAATATTTAAAATAATAACATAATTGTTAAACGTTAGAACTGGGTCCCAGATTAGCGACTAAAATTGGTCTCTATCTGCTTCCCCTTTATTAAGCGACCAACTTTGGTCGCTAATTTTAAATTATATTTATTTATATTTTATATTTTTTTTTAAATAATGATATAATTAATAAAATTTTATATCTGAGTCCCAGATTAGCGACCAAAGTTGGTCTCTATCTGCTTCCACTTTCATAAGCGACCAACTTTGGTTGCTAATTTGAAATTTTATTTATTTAAATTTTATAATTTTTTAAAATAATAATATAATTATTAAAAATTTTATCACTGGGTCTCACTTTGACGACCAAAGTTGGTCGCTAATTTTAATATTTCTTTGACCAAGCAAGTCTGACTAGTCCGGGCAACATGTTGACCACATTATCGACCAAAAAGCGACCAACCTTGGTCGCTAATTTATTTACAATTATTTTTTAATTATTTTATCCAATTTAGCGACCAACTTTGGTTGCTTTTTTGATAGACCAATTTTGGTCGCAAATTTTTGGTCGCTTTTTGCAGGACTTTTAGTAGTGATAAAACGCATGCGATTTTGTACTTGTGCTATAGTTGTGCTTCTCACATGATCTGGTTGAAATTCCAGATTTTTCTGTGTTTTTCCCGTGCTATGGGAAGTTACTTCACTGCCTCAGTCATAATTTTCTTGTGTTTTTTCTGTGCTATGGACAGTTACTTCACTACCCGGGTCACGATTTTCCTTTTATTTTAGTAATTGCCTTTTAGCTTCATTATTACTCAAATCACCTCTATTTTTACTCTTGACTTCCTACATATAAGAATGTAAAAAACTCATATAATCTCCTTCAACCACACAAGTTATGAGATGAAATTACTGCATTTTCAGCGTTTATCATCCGGCAACTATAATATAATAACTACGTACAATGCGTTCAGCTCAATCAAGCATTATTCATAACGACAAGAAGGAAAGTTGAAAGGCGAAATGAGTGTGAGCTCATTATTGTGCCAAAAGGGGTTTAACTTGTGCGTCCATGTTAGAGTTTTCAAGGGGGCATGCAAGTATTAATTTAGGAGTAGATAGGTAATACTAGTTTGATTGAATGAAAAACTCAAAATGTAAATAAGTGTTTCCCAATTAGTGCATGTCGAAATGGGACTAGGGACATGAAACAACCCATGGATGTTTTGGCTATGCCCATACAATGATTGTGTTCCCATGAAGCTTTTTAAGTGTCTCTTTTTCCTGCAAATAATATATATATATATCTTCACGTTTAAATACAACTCTTCTTCTTATCCAAAACAAATTGCATTTTTTGGCTTTTGGCCATCCACCTTAAGTTGTGACACCTTGTATTGTAGGGGGAGAGAGTTGCAATTCAAGCTGAAGAAAAGTAACGCATGGCTTTAACGTGAAGATTGTCCAAGAAAAAGTAGGTCTACAACTTTAACTTTCCATGCCGTGTTGGAAGAGTGTAAGCAACAATGTAAAAGACCTAACAAGTAAAATTAATTACCTTAAAAATAAGACAAGTTTACACTAATAACTTTGGGTAAAAATACGTACTAGCTATGAGTTTACATATAAACTTTAATTTATTGCATGCATCCCAACAAATGGAAAGGAGTTGGGCAAGGTATTCATGGTTTTGGTTTTGGTTTTGGATTTATCAGGCAGAGTGAAACCAAGGCCAGGTCTTGTAGTCTTATATCCACAACAACTAATTAAAGTGTAGCAAGAATAGGGTTTATTCATAGACTCTTATCTCAATTGGTCTATCCTCATTGCACATGAAGCATTACTTACAAATGAAGAATTAAAAGACTTTTTTGCAGCCAATTGGGATCTTCAACGAGAAAATTTTTGAGTCTCCCAAGCATCATAATAACTGTGGTGATGACTTCAATGCCATGGCCAAAACTTAATGCACCTCCTCTTTCATTTTCTTTTCTTTTTTAATCTTTTCTCATCATCAAAATTTAGTTTAAAACTACAATAATTAAACGTGAATTTTAAAATACACCATGAGAACAAGATTCCAACAAATGCGAACCTTTGATTTCTCTGCCATCCAAAAAGGAGACTGAAATTAACTTTTGCCGTTCTTAAAAGTCAAACTCTTGACCAATTAACAATTTCTTCCGGATGTAGTACTTGATTGCTGTGATTAAACTGAAAACTGAATTTTCATATTTATTTTAAACTTAGTTAAGGGCTGTTGATATAGGTTGATTAACTTTTGCTTTGAAGCTCAAGGCGTTGGAAATTGCAAAAGGAGCATCAATTACTGGGATTTTCATTCCAATTGCAAATTAAGCTGCAGCCATAGGCTCGTAGATCCTCACGACTAAATAGGCCTAAGAAATAAGCCGAAAACATTCATATTCACACTGTAATGTTCTCAAATGCAATGGAAAATCTGCATCTTACAGGAGCATACACGAATATAAACTTACATATATGATAGTTTACAGTTGAACTTTAGTTTCAAATGCTCAACCTTGATCATCTAGAATAAAGCCAAATTTCAATTAGATTAAGATATATGTACTGCATTTTATAATTCAAATAAGATTAAAACCAGGTTTGTCAACAAGAAACTAGCCAACCTTCAAAAGTAACATCATCCTCACCATTTCAGCTCAAACAAAAAAGAATCGAACAGCTCAGTCAAAATGCAAGAACTCAAAGGAATTACCTTAGTCAGGGATAATAACTCAAAGTGCAAGAAAACAACTATCATTGAGGCCAACGAACAATTTCTTCCGGACATGTTGAGAAGAAGAAATCTATTTAGCAACGAATGCATTCGGGTAGGAAAATGCAGGGACAGACAACTGAGAAGAAGAATGCTAAGCAAAGGCCGAAAAGCAAGGTAACCTTTATTCCATAATTTTCTGAACCAACAATATACAAACTATTGTTCTCTTGGGGTGGCTGTTACCATAGATCAAATCTAGACTTGTTTGCAGCCTCTTCAATGGTTATAACTTGAGAGAGGAAAAAAAAGGAAACTGGGACCTTGACAGCTATAAGCCTATAACAATCGAAAGAATGATACAGATCAAAACAAAAGCTACATGTTGTAAAGGGTAAACCATCAAAGACTTCCTCCAGAATGCTCGAGGGGCCAGTGCTTCAATAAGCTGCATGTTTGGAGAGAAAGATGCAAGTCAAAGTCATAAACAAACACAAGACTGAACTACTATAAGAAAAATATCTTTACAATAGCCTATGTAATGATTAAGAGCTTTACTTTTCAGGGAAAAAAGATTTCTTCACGTTGTTCCCTCATTTCCCTCTTCTTTCCCAGGTTTAGCACCTTGCACACAATTTCAGTTTATGCAATTTTTTTAGCAATGAGAGGCTCAAGTTTTGACCATCAACCATGACGATAGCTTCACAGGACGTTAAAGAGGCTCGATAACTGACAGGTTAATGGAGGTTAGCGCAAGTTCGTGGAAAGCTTTCAGCCAGAGGAGTTCAGCACAATTACAGCACTCCCCTGTCCCCAATAACACCTTTAATTTCCTTTTATGATGTCCTATAAACGAATCACTTACACCCAAAAGGGGAAAAAACTAAGTACAATCTTCAAAACATTTTCTTTTAACAAGGACAACCTTCAAGATACTTCCGATATCTTTTATTAGAAAATTTAGATGGGAGCCACTTTTTTGGGGAAGGTAAAAGCGATGAGAGCCACTTTCATAGCACAAGTAGTTCAAACTCCCCAAGATAATTGACTATCTCGGTGTCAACGTACTCAATTAGAATAACATGATCTGTCAATCCAAAAGTGAACATCTTTGACTCCACTCATTGATTAGATTTATGCTCTATTTAAACGGAAAAGGGCCAAAAACACCCTTCAACTATTTGAAATATACCAGTTTGACACCAATTAAGTCTTTGCCGTCTAAATTTTGGACCACAATTGCCCTAAAACTAACAGCTGTCTACATAAGCTGCCTAGGTGGGAAGAAAAACCCACTAACCTATTTAACCCGACCCAACTAACACATTAACCGACCCAACTAACCGATTAACCCACAGAATTGAGAGTTATACTATACTAATTGCACTTAATTAGTTGTGTGCCCTTTTATTATCCTTTTCTTTCTTTTTTCTATATCTCTTTCTTCGTTCTCCTCCTTCCTCAACCCTCTCTTTCCTGAAAGACCCATTTCAGTACCTTCCTTTTCAGCAAAAGCCAAAATATCATCATACAAAAATTGATCCAAAATGCACTGTTATGAATCAAATTCCAAAAAACCCAGTGAAAAAACACCAATTAAGTTGTTGATCAAGAAAATTTGGCTTAGATAAAAATGAAGGATCTTGACCGAGATCCATGGAGGACACCAGAGAAGTTTTTCGAAAAGTTTTCGGCAGCCAATTTCTTGTTTTCCCAGAAAACCAGTTTGTCAATTAAGAAAATTTGGCTCTGATTCGTTTTTTGGCTTTTTGTTTTGTGAGGTTTGCAGACTCCTAATTTTTTTCCAAATGTTACTCTCTCATGTTTCTGGAAGCTTTTTAATTCTTTCATTTTCGCTTCATGATGTTTGTAGATTTTTTCCAATTTTTTCTTGCCAATATTTGTGGAAGCTTTTTGAGTCTTTCATGGCAGAAGATTGACAAGGGTAATGCGGGGTGGAGAAGAAAGAAAAGTAGGGTGGGGTAGGATTATTATGTTTCCACCTGGTTATCTAACTCAACAAAAGAAATATTATTTTATGTGGGTTTATGTATAGGATGTGCAATCAGTTAGTTTTAAGGGATAGAAGTGGTATAACATTTAGATGGCAACGACTTGATTGGTACCAAAATTTAACGGAGGGTAAACATGGTCTATATCGAATAGTTGAAGGGTAATTTTGGCCATTTTCCGTTATTTAAGTGTGAAAGAAGTCAGCATCCACTATTTTCTGCAGTTTCCAGTCAAAACAAGCTAATCATATTCTTTTTGGATGTGGAACAAATTAATCACATTTAACTTCAGCAACTTATCACTTTTCTCTTTTTCAATAAATAAAGATTGATCACTTGACCTCCAGTAAATGAGACAAGAGACAAACTCTGGGAAAGAGTAACATAAAAGTTCATATGCACGACACTAAAATGGAAGCAAATAAGTAATACTACCTTATAAGTGAAAGAGAAAAGATTGTTACAGCTGAAACAAGTGACTGAGTGAAAGATAGATGAAAATAACACCTAGTTGGAACAAATCAAATATGAAAAACAAAAAACAATATAGTCAGGTGGAGATCATTTTTTTTTCATTGAATATGAATGGAGAAGACACAAGTATCCAAAATAAGCCTTAAGTGTACGGAAGTAGTTTCCAATTATTTGAAGTTCCTTATTTTTTGTCACACAAAAGGAATGATGTATGTTAAAATTGAGGCAGAAACCAAACTTCCAATTCAGAAATGGCATTGAGCTTTATTACTTGATAAAACAAAATGGCAGTGAGGTTTAACCCCCAGTTCATTGAGCCCACACAAGCACCAATAAAAGGAGGTTGTAGGGAAGCAGAAGGGGGATAATGACACACTACTATCATTCTGAACAGATTAAAAGAGCTAGGAACTCAGAAATGGATCTGTACCTAATCAGAGAGAAGAGCCAAGAAACAGTGGCAACATACAGAAGTTTGCCATCTGACCCTAAATCAACAGGAAACGTCACGGAATAGCCCTTTCGATTCATCATAAATCCATCTGCATCAATAAATTTTGATTAAATTACTTACCAAAAAGGAAAAGGGGGGGGGGGGGGGGGGGGGGGGGGGGAGAAGGGATTCAGCAACGTAAACTGAAATTTAGAGCTATTAATGTGAAATCTGGGATCCCCAATTTGTCTCTGCATTAAGCCAATCAATTGTACACAAGTCACAAGAGGATAAAAGTAAGTCCTTGAACTATTTTGTCTCTGCATTTAGAAGAACATGAGTCTATTTTTGATGTTTTAGATTCCTTGTGAGAAGACCAAGGATTAGGAGTCTTTTTCCTCTCCTATGTAATTAAGGGTGACTCCACAGTTTTTGCGCAGTCTTTATATTAATATTCAATATGTTACCTTCTCAAAAAAAAATCATGTTAAGGGGATCTCTTCTGCATCACCATTAATCAGCATTGAATATGAATTTTTACTGAACCATCACCAAGTGAAACCATGAATCAGAGTTAAGTTTGCCCATGCTCCATTTGGAGTTTAGACTAAACAACGTATAGTGACTCATGCCAGATCAAAGTAAAAGCAAAAAGGAGAATCATCTATATCGTGCACTATCCAATGATTTGTTCCATATCAACCAACAAGAGGTCCAAAAGCAGATCTAATCAACATACTTGCATATGTAGAGAGGCCGTAATCCACCATTAGACCTTGTTTCTAGGCGAGATACCCTCTCTCTTTCTTCATTAAACTTGCTCGAAGGAAGTACTTTGCATGGACCTTCTATCTGGCCAGCCATCACAGTGCTACTACAATTAGACAAATAAACCTGTGGAAGAAAAAGCAATGATGTAAAGGAATCTCTTTTTTTTTTATAAGTAGCAATGATGTAAAGGAATCTTATTATCTTATAGGATGCAACTCTATCAGTATATGTTAAATTAGAAAATAGATAGCTTTTTTTTTCGCGGGGTGGGTAAGCAAATACGCAATCCATTTTCCACAAGATCTTATAGCTCTATCAACAAATTAATTGGAATCTCATGGAAGATTCTCTGCTACCAATTAAACAGCTGCTTTAAATAGTGTAACATGAGATATAGGACTAACTTTTTTCTTTTATGGAATGACAAACATAAAAGTAATCCACCAGGTGGTATTATAACTTCAAACGAAATAACTTCAATCTAATCCAAATTGCAACTTCACCCACAAGGAAGAACAAAATAATGTCTATATGACATTTTGGAATGTGCTAAACCTCACAGATACATTACTTGATAGAAACTTCACAACTTTCAAGATATCAAATTCATTTAGTCGAATATAGTATGAAGGCTTTCTCTTCTAAAGGCAGGGGCGAGGACTCCATTGCGGCATTAAGTAAAGAGCTGGAGGAAATCAAGGCGCATCCACTTCGTCATCTCAGTCTCTTTTTGTGCAAAGAGGTAGAAAAGATTCCGCCCTTCTAGCCTCGAGTAGTGGACAGTGTATCATTGATAGCGGTGCTATTGATTCACTACTCTGGTATGATAACCATTTTTCGTATTCAAATTTTAAAATTTTGATGGGACTTTTTCCCCCCAAACTAACTTTTCAACCACTACTTCATTATTTTCTTCCACACCTAAGAAATATAATTCAAATAATATTTCAAGCTAAGTATCCAATCAAACACCGTGATATATAATGGAATCAGGAGAGTACTAAGCTTTATTCTATGAGATTAACTCACTTTCCCAAATAATAGAACCCAAAAGCTCAAGTGTTTTAGCAACTTAGCATTGTCATTTACAACACTAGATTCTTGATAGGAAAAAAACTATAAAGCACAAGGATAGGTTAGAAATATCAATTTGGACCCTAAATGAGATTAACTCACTTTCCTAGATGACAAAACCCAAAAGCGCAATTATTTTAGTAGCTCGGCATCTTAACATTGTCACGTAGGCATGGTTCCTTGATGATAAAACACAAGATTCTTGAAAGGAAGATATATGTAAAACCGCAAATAGATTAGAGCTCATTTGAACTCCAAATTTTCAAAGTTACGTTAGGATGATTGAAGTCCAACCTGATCATACAATTGTCTACAAAAGGAATTAAAAAAACAAATAGAAATGTCAAATGTATTTGTCACCGTTGAAAAATTAAAACTTTAACTGAACAGAGCTTAATTTGGATCCAAAGCTCATGCCATAGAAACCCCCAAGTCCTTAATTAACCAATTTAAATACTATCAAGCATTACTTTGATTCCCTTTTGGTAGGGCTGGGGTGAAGGGGGAAGGGATGGGGGTGGGATTGGTGAGGACGTGGGGAATAGGGTGGGGAAAGTTGAAAAAGGTTTGGAAAAAGTTCTCCTTCCTTTTGGTAGGGAAAACATTTCTTCCAATTGGAGAAAATGAGTTCATAAGAAAAATATTTTCCAAAACATTTGATCTAACCAAACATGGAAAAATTGGAAAACATAACATTTTCTGGAAAATGTTTTCCTTCATACCAAACACACCCTGAAACAGCACGTCAAGGATCCAAGTACACAAAACTCATTCTCCTCCATCACTTGGGACCAAAAACAGGTAGAAAATACTTTTATATAAGCAATGAGTAGTACAGACGGGAGACCCTAAATTCCCCACTGGAAGGGAGATGGATGACGGGAGACACCTAAATTAACACAAAAGAAAATCCGGCTCCTTGCTATTGATAATGGAGGTCTATGAAACACAGATATTATATTTTAATTGGAGTTATCATATTTGTTCCATATAAGAAAAGGCAGGAGTCAATATATATTCTTGAATCCTCGAAAATATTGGTCCAAAAAAGTTGAAATTTGGGGCCCAATTAGAAATTTCTGCTTTTTATCAAGTTAAATGCAAACCTTACTAAAGAGCAACCATTTTTAAGGGCCAAAATAAAAGATACAAAAGAGAAAAGAAAACAAAGCCATGACAATTATACACACTTCACAAATTGACCCAAAGAAGAAAACACCCTATATGGCCCCAAAAGCAAATAAAGTCCCAACAAATTGGCCTAACTCATCTTCCCTTCTTCTTTTGGATCATAAAAAACGAAGCGGCGCTTGGCTTTTTCCTGTTTTCAAGAAAATAAATCAATGGAAGCTATGAGAGCAGCCTACAGCATAAGTTATTTACCTCATTGCTTTCCAAGCTACATGGGCGGCCAACGCCCTGTGGCAAGTCCCTTGGAAAGTAACACCGATTGACAGTAACCCATTTCTTTCCTGCTTTTATATCCTCCCACATAGCCTGAAAGGTGTGGAAAAAGATTTCTCCATGTGAACATCAAGGACACATATGAAAAGAGTGTTTATATGCTAGCAAGAATACCAAAGAAGTGAATTTGTAAGCAAGTACTGCCATAGACATCCATTTTATTGCAAGGAGTAAAACATTCCCTCCATTGCCCAATGGGAAAATATTATTGCAAGAATCATAGCTGGCACAAACATTTTAACTTTAGGAAAGAAGATCCCAGATTGACACCACCAATCACGTGAATATATACATAAGCAAGGTATCTTTTGTGTATGCATGCACGTCTGTAAATTTGCATCAATTCAAGGGCACTACGCCAACTTGGAGGCAAAAACAGGAAAACTTGCATTCAATAAATTAACGTGCACAAATCAATGACAAAGTTCCAGGAGGTGGCTTCAGATGCCACAGGTTACAGTCTCATTGGTGAACCTAGTCCATCCAGAATTTGGAGCAGTGATAACTCCGTGCAGAGATAGGAACGATAATAAAGGGTAGCCCGGTGCACTAAGCTCCCGCCATGAGTGGGTCTGGGGAAAGACCGGACCATATTGGGTCTATTGCTTACAACCTTAACTTGCATTTCTGCAAGAGGTTGTTTCCACGTCTTAAACCCGTGACCTCCTAGTCACATGTGGCAGCAACTTTTGACGTTGCACCAATTCAAAGATAGTAACAACAATACTCAGTACATTTTTACTTGAAAAGGCCATAATATTGCAAACAATAACCTTTTTATCGGGAGATTGGTTAAAATTTAATGAACTCAAATCCTTACCACAAGCTTTGAAGGAATCAATCTCTCATCCTCAAACCGAATAAGAGCATATTCCTGAACATTGTATATGAACCCATTATGGCGACAAGATTGGTAATAATGTTTCTCGTCTGCAACTTGAAGCACATTGCCAATCCAATCAACAGTACGAAAGAGATCCGATGTAGAGCTAACACATTCAGCATCCCCATTACTGGCAATAGGATTTTCGTCAAGATTTGTCCGTCCAACACCTTGATCTTCTCGTTTACATTCATCACTTGAACTATTAGCTAAACTTGCTCTAGCACTAGATTCCTTGGAATCACTGACCATGGATTGACTACCAGAAAACTGCTGGGAAGGTATCTCTATAGTATTTGCTAGTCGTGCATGGTCATTGGCCTGTAGGTGATTGAAGGGTTGTGAGAGATCACATGACTTGGAAACTGTTTCGAATTTTGCAGGAGGCAGAGTTTTCACTTCAACCACCTTCTCTTCAAAAGATCTATGAACCAATGGGTGAGCAGAAGGAGAGAGACAGTTATCACTGGAAGATACAGACAAATTATTTGAACAGTTTCCCGAAGTCAAATTAGTTGAATAGGTTGCGGAAGAAACTTTACTCTCCATATTTCCTTTAATGGACATATAATCAGCTCCCCCTATTCTTTTGTCATTTTCCACTTTTGGCCCAGATGGTAGGTGGTTAAGATTATTTGTTATGCCAATGGTAGTTGAATTCTGCAATGTAACGTTTCCATTCCCCATAATGTTCAACAGACTAACCTTCTCTTTCGGACCAAAGCCTTTTCTATCTGGAGATGATTGAACCCCTGCTGCAATTGTAGGCATTTTAGAGGCGTTGATGTTCCGCATCACACGACCATATTTAGGGGGCAAAGGCTTGCCATTGGTTATTGCCAAGCACTTTCCACAATGCCATTCCCCTCTAGGAATACTTTTTTGATTTGTTGTTTGAAGACATTTTAAGTGATAGCCTTTTTCACAAGCATCACAGATAAGTACATTGTCAACCTCATTTGCTGTTGACCTGCACATTTGGCAAGTCAATGTCTTATTCATGTAATCACGGGATGGTGCAGTCCATGCACGCCTCTCAGGAAGCAAGGGTTGTAAACACTTCTGAACAAGCTTGCCAATCTCAGAATGAGTATTGCTCGGAGAAGGAGCCTGAATAGTGCTTGCGCCTTGTAAATGAGGGTATACGCTTGGTACATTTCCAGTTGTGCTCTGAGTAACAAATCGCCTAGATATTGTTTGTGGTACCATCGTTGACCTAACCTCAGCACCTCCCTCAACTTTAATCGTTGCATGTGCCGTCACCTTGTTATCTGCCCCAAGTTTTACTGAAGAAACTGATGCAGGCTGCACCGACCAAGTTGGAGTTCTGACAGTTGAATGATTGCCAGTAGCTGCTATATACCAATAAGCTTCAGAGGGTTCAGAATGAAAAGCCAATAGAAGTTCAAAATTCAAAGGAAAGCATTCACGAAGACAAAATGCTGGCAAAGCCAACTCCCATGTTGCATGACCAGAAAACTAGGTCTGTATATGTATTATTGAAAAGAAAAGGCGAACAGGTAGATTAGTTAGAGTAGAACGAAGGATTACCTAAGCTTCTAACAGAATGGTACTGAGGTACTCAAAGGAGAACTATGAACCTAGATGATAACCGTGCTGATAATTAAGCATGTTCAACCTAATAATTCACCTAGCACTATTTCTTACTTATTTGAAGCTAGAAGATTTTAAAGTGAAGCAATTGTACAATCTACACAAGCTATCCTCCATTCCTAACCTACACGTCGTTTGGACAAGTTCCCCCTTTTTCTCGACAAGTCGGTAAAGCTCCGCATTGAAGGAATCACTTAACAAACTAGGATCCTAAAGAACCTTGGACATTTTAGATGAACACATATTCGTTACCTTGAACTTGCAAAGCATGGGAAGATCCACTTGGTCGTCCAGCCATTCGGAAATGTGCTCTTCCAACTCCGGGAGGCGCTGGTGAAGAAGAATCCCTTACAAGATTACCAGAGACCACTCCACCCGAGATTGAAGGCCTGACCTCACTGGTAGGCAGCTGGTAGGGTAAAGATGTAGAACTTACAGGAGTTCCATGTCCCAAAGATGAAGCAGGTTGGAAGCTTCCTGATGAATTTACCGTTTGACTTGGTTGAGGAAACATCTTAGTGTGTGATGCATTATGGCTTTCAGCTGCTGTACCCACTGCATTTTGAGACTTTTGAGATGAATAGCTGGCAGAGGGTAGAGAAAATTCCTGTGTCTTTTCCATCTAAAAGCAGAAAGGAAAAAGATAAAAATCGAACTGGGTTAGACATACAAGAGGCAACTCAACAGGCTAACTTGACTTCATTTGATTATCAAAAAGCACTAAACTTGCTCTTCATCAGATCCAATACTCCTAGCTGACTACATATTACAGCCGAAGGGCAACAAATTAACCAGAAAAAATCTACATGCACTTGATTTAACAATTATTCTTCAAAACTCAAATGCTAAAGACCTCCAAGCTTCAAATATAATCTTTTCAGGTGACCAAACACGAGCTATAAGTTCTTTTAGAATCTGTCTCATAAGACAATCACCCTCAAACAAACAAACAATGCAAGCCACACTAAATGGCTAATACAATCTTTCCCATACGACAATCACCCTCAAACAAACAAACAATGCAAGCCAAACTAAATGGCCAAATGAGTGGACAAACCAAAATTCCAACAAGGTAATTCAGAAAACACAACACTAAAAGTTTTTTTTATATAAAGGGGATCCAACAAGTTATATATACAAAAGAAAAAATGTCTTTTTACCAATAACGCAGTACAATTATCCGGTGAAGGAGATCGAATTGAACCCCTTTTACCAGAAATAGTCCAGCCACTGGCTAAATCCCGCGTATACAATAAGCATATCATTCTTTTTTATAATGCCATGACTCAAAGCAGATGTAACCTTTCATACCTTTCTTTTGGCAAGGAGTAGCTTCTCAGCAATAGACATTTTGGGAGGCCAAATTCCTAAACTCTGTTCCTTGAGCTTATTAAGCCCAAGATCCTCAATAACACCGCCAAAAGCATCACTGGGAAACACATCCTTGGGCCCAAATTTCAAGCACAGCTCAGCCAATCTGTCCCTGGCCTCTTCCACCATCTCCTTCTCAGCAGCAGTAGGACCCCTGCCTCCCCTCATCTTCCCTAAAGCAGAGAGTACAAGCACCATCTCAGCTACTTCCTTCACATTCCTAATGACCATCATTCCCCGCCGCGCCTTCTTAGAAACCGGGATTTCGAATCCTCGATCATCCGCTGGCCTTTTCCGATCGGACTCAATCTCAGCCATTGAATCCATAGGGAAAGAATTAGAACGTGAGAACTGCGAGAAAGAGAGAAGTAAGAAGCCATGGAAAGGAAAGAGGAGAGAATCAGAAACCCTAGAGAGAAGAGAGACTACATAACGTTAACGAAATTTGAAAAAACAATGGGGGATTAATAAGTAGGAAGAGTTAAAAATATACCTTATTGGCGGGTAATTGACTGTTAGTGTGGTGTAATTCCTTGTAAAATGTATCAAAAACTCGCAGCTGAAAAACTTCCGCTTTTGCGCTTTAGAGAGAGAAACGTAGAGAGAGGCAAAGGAGAAGCCCGGGTTTTTGTATATTACCAATGACGCACCGGTTTGCCCCAATTGATATTCTTTTAAGAAATTTTGGACCTAAAATTAAAATAGCCAGGAGAGTGAAAAATATCCAGTAATTTATTATGTCAAAAACTATAAATCATAGGATTATTTATTATTACCAGCAAATATAGGAGTATAATTATTATAACCATTTACGCGTAATGATATCAAAAATATATTCATTCAACATTATTATTTGTGAACAACGCATTTGTACATGAAATAAATATTTTGTGTTCATGAAAAAAAACTTAAATAATGTGAAAAAAAAAAGATAATGTTGATTAACCACAATAGATTTCAATTAAATTACCATAAAAGCGAGTGTTATTATCTATTAATCTTAAGCAAAGCTTGCCCGTAATATAATATTATATGGTCGACGTTTTAGCTGAAATTACAAAATATTCTAAAACGCTAGTATTTGATGAAGATTTTATTAGATTATATGAGTAAGTCATTGCATTAACGATCTCATTCTTCTCAAGTTTAATATGTTTTTTGATTTATCTATTTCCCTTTTCAAATTGAAATAGTTCTGTGAGAATGAATATCTATCTATCTATTTATATCTATCTATTTATCTATCTATATTATCGTAAGAGCACGATTATTTTATGCTAAAAGTTGAACGACTAAAATATTCCCAAAATATTGATCGACTTTTATGTCCTTAAATATTATTTAAGGATGTAATTGTAATTATCCAAGGCTGGAATTCTTTTCCAGCCTAAACTAAAATTATAACATCAAAAACATCAATGTAACAAAGCATTTCCTGAATACGAATACTTGGGGCTGCCCCTTACAATCATTATAAAGAAGGTTTCACTGTGTCTTTCTGTCGTAGATACTCATTAGTGTATAGCCCAATAGACCTCTAGCCGAGTAGTTCTAAACGGACAGTTGCTTTATATAATAACTTCATGGTGTACGTATATATTATCATGTATTTACAGTTTGTAGTTATTGAAGGTAATGCCAAAGAAGGAGAAGGGAAACAATAGGTTCAAGAAGTTAGTTAAGTTAGTTACAGGTTAATTAAGTTAGTTATGACTTGTGGAAGAGCTTAGTCTTTGAGTAGTAGAAGATAATCTGCTCCTATATATAGATGTATAAATTCTTACAGAAGGTCTAATCTTTGAATGAAAAATTCTGCTCTAATTCAATCGCATCCACTCTTCATATTCTCTCGTCTTCTTCTTCCTTTCATCTTATGAATTTTTCTATCTTTGATCTTCATTTCTTCATGTTTACTGCTTCCAATCTTAATTTCTTCATGGTATCAGAGCAGTAGAATTCAATCATTTTCGCGAATCAAAATTCTTGTTCTTTCTATCAAAATTTCTCTTCGAATCTTAAAGAATTTTGATAACAAGTTTGTTTTGTATTGAAACAAGTTTGTTATTGGTTATTGCAATCATTTGAAGATACGACAATCAACAACTCTGAGAATTTGGGAGCAACAGATGTTGCAGTACCAACTGGTGTTCAAGTTGATGCAAGTGGAACTTCATATGCACCCGGGGCAATACCAGTCATGGATCATAATCATCCTCCATATCTACATTCAACTGATGTAAGTGGCATTCCTCTCATATCCCTTCAATTGACTTGTTCTGAGAATTACTCGTTATGGAGAAAATATATGAGAATAGCCCTGCTAGGAAGAAACAAGTTGGGATTTATTGATGGTTCTTGGAAGAAAGAAAATTTTAGAGAGGAATTATGGTACCGGTGGGAGAGGCATAATGCCATAGTTCAATCTTGGATAATGAACATTGTGTCTAGTAATTTGTTGGGGGGGAATAGGGTATGCAGATAGTGCTAAAGATGTTTGGGAAGATTTAAAAGAAAGATTCAACAAGGTGGATGGATCTAGATCATTTGGTAAGAGAAATAGTAAGACTAACTCAAGGAACAGCCTCTGTGGCTACTTACTTCACAAAACTAAAAGAATTGTGCGTCGAATTAGAGGCTTTTGTGCCACTACCAGGCTACAAATGTGATAAATCAAGGGAGTTTGTAGCATGTCTTCAAAGACAGAAGTTATATCAGTTTCTAATGGGGCTGAATGATAACTATCTACAAGCCAGAAGTCAGATACTCGTGATAACACCACTACCCTCAGTAAACCAAGCCTATGCTATGATAATTAATGATGAGTCACAAAAGGCTATGGGAACAATCTCAACTTTTGTTGGTTTATTGGGTACCATCCCTACTATTGATCCTACTGCTATGTACTATAAGACAGGATATCAGGGTCAGAAGTTTAGGAAAACTAATAATTTGTATTGTGATCACTGCAAGATGAGGAATCACACTAGAGAAAACTGTTACAAACTAAAAGGTTATCCTCAAGAATCCAAATTCAAAAGAAAGGGAGGACCAGGTGGCTCATCTGCTGCCTACAATGTGTTCTCAGAAGAAGTCAGTGATCACTTGACACATCATGAGAATCAAGGGAACAACAAAGCCAACAAAGTATATTATACAGACAGACCTGCACAAATGACTCAAATAAATCAGTTTCCAGGACCAATTATCCATACTGGAACATGTGCTTTCACAGTCGCAATATGAACATGTTGTGCAACTACTTAATCAAAGTCAGCAACAAAGTACAAATTCCCATAATGCTTCCTCAACAAAAATAACAGGTAAAGAAGCAGGTATTAGCAGCAGTAAGGCAATGCAAGTGTCAAGAATCCTTAGAGATTGGATTATTGACACTAGTGCCACAAACCATATGGTCTCTGATATAAGCATGCTAAACAAAGCATCACTATTAAAAAGCACAAATTCAAAAAATGTGCAATTACCAAATGGTGATGTATCACAAGTAACACACAGTGGTTCTAGTACAATTTCTGATAACAGTACTCTAACTAATATATTTCTGCTACCTCAGTTCAAGTATAACCTTATGTTAGTCTCACAAGCAACAAAATAATTGAATTGTGTAGCTGCTTTTTATCCTAACTTTTGTGTGTTTCAGGATCTTTGCAGTGGCAAGCTGAAGGAGATTGGTAAGGAGACTGAAGGCCTATATCTGCTATTAAACAAGTCTACAGGAAAACTTGGAGGAACTAGTCTAAAAGTGCATCAAGTTACTACTATTAGTAAAGATGAAATAAAATTGTGGCATATGAGATTTGGCCATGTATCGAGTACTACCTTAAATAAAATTCTACCTGCTAACTATCAGGTTATAGCAGAAACTATTAATAAGTGTAGTATATGTCCATGTGCTAAACAGTGTAGACTACCTTTTCCTACTAGCTTAATTAAAAGTTCTGCTAAATTTGATCTTGTACATATGGATGTTTGGGGGCCTTACAAAGTTCAAACCTATGATGGAAATAAATATTTTTTAACCATAGTAGATGATCACATTAGAATGATATGGGTTTATCTTTTAAAACTTAAGTCAGATGCCAACATTGTTATCCCATTCTTCCTAAGATATGTTCAGACTAAGTTTAATGTGATGATCAAAGTTATTAGAACTGACAATGGTACTGAATTCCTAAATGATGTATGTAACAATATATTCAAATAATTTGGTATAATACATCAAAGGTTATGTGCCTATACACCTCGGCAAAATGGCGTAGCAGAAAGAAAATATAGACATACTCAAGAAATAACAAGAGCAGTCAGGTTTCAGGTAAACATTCCTCTAAATTTGGGGACATTGTATTCAAATTGTTGTTATTTGATTAATAAGTTGCCTTCATCTGTAGTTAAAGTATCTCCATATGAAAAGATGTACAACACGAAACCTTCACTTAATCACCTAAGTGTAATAGGATGTCTATGCTATGCTAAGAACCTTGCTGAAACTGATAAACTCCGATCAAGGACAAGGACTATTATACTAATGGGATACTCAGAAGTACAAAAAGGTTGTACATTATATGATCTCAATAACAAATATTTTTTTGTCAGCAGGGATGTTTGTTTCAGGAAAGATGATTTTCCATTCAAGTGGAATACTACAGAGATTCCAATGTTCACCAACACTATGACTGTGATGACTTAAGTAGATGAACACAGTTTATCAATTCTGGAGCTACAAGAGTGTTCTGACAGGAGAATGTATTGAAATAATGAGACACCACAACAATCATTACCTATCAGTTCATTATGTCCTCCAGCTCAAATCAATCCAGATACACAATCCATCATAAACACACAACCTCCAATACAACCCACTATAACACCAACAACTCAATCATTGCTCACTCAACTTATGCCAAGAGCTGAACCTACTAGAAAATCAACAAGAACTTCAAAGCCACCTATATGGAGAAAAGACTTCATATCTCTTAGCTTACATAACAATACCACTTATCCAATTTCAAACTTCATCTCATATGAAAAAATCTCACCAAAATACAGTGCTTTTGTATTAGCCTTTTCATCTATTATAGAATCTTAGTCCTATGCTGAAGCAACTCAAGATCGAAACTGGATTGAAGCAATGCAATCATAGATCAATGCATTACAAGATAACAACACATGGGAGATTGTAAGTCTGCTAAAAAGGAAGAAACCAATTGGTTGCAAATGGATATACAAGATTAAATATAAAACAACAAGTGAAATATAAAGACTTAAGGCAAGACTTGTAGTAAAAGGCTACAATCAACAAGAAGGCATAGACTACCAGGAGACATTCTCTCATGTAGTCAAGATGGTGACAATTAGATCAATCATATCTGTAGAAGCTTCAAGAGGTTGGCATATACACCAAGTGGATGTGTATAATGCCTTCTTACAAGGAGATCTTACTAATGAAATATATATGGAATTACCACAGGAATTTCATAGTCAGGGGAGACTAAAGTATGTAGACTCATAAAATCCCTCTATGGATTAAAACAAACGCCAAGGTAGTGGAATGCAAAATTGGCAGAAGCTTTGTTGAGTTTTCAGTTTACTCAGAGCCAATTTGGTCATTCCCTATTCATCAAGAGGACAGAAAAGGCGTTATTGTGGTTATAATCTCTGTTGATGACATGTTAATAACAGGTGATAGGTTGGATCTTGTATAAGACACCAAGAGTGCATTACAAAAAGCATTTAAGATGAAGGACTTGGGAGAATTATAATAATTTCTAGGGATTGAGTTTGCAAGGTCAGATAAAGGAATTCTAATGGATCAAAGAAAATATGCATTAGAGTTGGTTCCTAAACCTGGACTCTCAGCTACAAAACCAACAAGTACACCTATGGACAACAACCTGAAACTTACAACAAGGGAATATGATGAACACATCTCAGCTGGTTCACTCACAGAAGGTGAAGTTTTAAATGATCGAGGACCATACCAAAGACTTATTAGAAAGTTACTATACCTCACAGTCACAAGGCCATACATAGCCTTCAGTGTCCAAAACTTAAGTCAATTCTTGCAACAACCAAAAAGGTCGCACATGGAAGCAGCTCAAAGAATAGTTAAATACATAAAAATGAGCAAGGCCTACGTGTGCTATTGTCAAGTAAATCACAGGATAAAATCACAGCATTTTGTGATGCTGATTGGGCAGCATGCCCTCAAACTAGGAAGTCTATCACATGTTTTCTAGTTAAGATTGGAGATTCAATAGTGTAGCAGAATCTCAAGAAGCTCTGCCGAATTTGCGTATAGAATTATGGCTTCAGTAGTAGCAGAATTGACATGGCTATTAAGAATGCTCAAAGAAATTAGTCTCGAGTTTGAACTCCCAGCAACTATTTACAGTGACAGCAAAGCTGCAATTCAAATTGCAGTTAATCCAGTCTTCCACGAAAGAACAAAACATATTGAGATAGACTGTCATTTTATAAGAGAAAAGATACAACAGGGACTTGTGAGGACTGAGTATATTAATACCAATGAACAGCCTGCTGACATTCTTACAAAGGGGCTAAACAAAGCTCAACACCTTCGTTTAAGTTCCAAGCTAGGATTACTTAATATCTTTACACCACCTAGCTTGAAGGGGAGTATTGAAGGTAATGTCAAAGAAGGAGAAGAGAAACAGTAGGTTCAAGTAGTTAGTTAAGTTAGTTACAAGTTAGTTAAGTTAGTTACGAGATTAGTTATGACTTGTGGAAAAGCTTAGTCTTAGAGTAGTAGAAGATAATATGCTCCTATACATAGATTTATAGATTCATACAAAAGGTCTAATCTTTGAATGAAAAATTCTGCTCTAATTCAATCACATCCACTCTTCATATTCTCTCATCTTCTTCTTCTTCCTTTCATCTAATGAATTCTTCTATCTTTGATCTTCATTTCTTCATGTTTACTGCTTCAATCTTAATTTCTTCAGTAGTTGGCTAGAAGCATGTCAAAAGCTTCTCTTTTTTTATTTCTTTTCTTTCTATTTGTAAACCAAAGATAATTTTCCGAACATAATTTTGTTTTGCTTTCTTTTTATTCCCTTATTTATTAATGCTGAATTCTTTTAATTTTGTGTATTGTGGAGTTAGATATGGAAAAAGATAATAGTCTACTAAGGAATAATGAACGATTAGAATATTATCGAAACGTTGATCGACTTTTATGCTCTTAAATATTTTTATTATTTAAGGATGTAAATTTAAATTATCCATGATCGAAATTCTTTTCCAAACGAAACTGCTACGCTTGATGTTTGGTTCTCCGGTTTGTATGGGTATTGTCATATTATTCATCATAATAAACGTTTTTGCCGTATATATTTTAAAGCGTAAAGCCGCATAAACCTCTCGCCGGGTAAGCTCCAAACCAACAAGTAGTTTAAAGTTCCAAACCAACAAGTAGTTTCCATATTAAACTTCATATTGATTGCATCCTTGTTACTATATTTACAGTTTGTAATTAGCTATAATTAAACATGTCAAAAGCTTTTTCATTTTGTTTTTTTTGGTGCTCTTCAATTGAGTCTTTATATGATAATGAAAGATAATTCTAACATGGTTCAATTTTTCTTTCTTTTTATTCCTCTATTTTCTAATGTTGAAGTCTTAGTTTATGAGGTTTGCCTATTGGATATAATTGTGATATTGTTGTCGAAAGAAGCAAATTCTTTAATAATGCTAATTAAAGGCATTATTAATTTTTTTTTCTTTTCTAAATTGAGTACATATGCTTTGGTTTAGGGCCATTTATACGAACTAGACGACAATAATTATTTTTGTCTTATTCTCAGTTATGGTGCTTTGGTTTAGGGTCATGTGTAGGTCACATTATACATAATCTTTTATTGATAGTGCCAACCGTCCAATAAATATTAATTCTCCCTTCATAAAAGAATTAGACCTTCAGAAACATAAATTGTACTACAATTATCAATGCAAAATTCACATCTTGAAGAACTAATACTCTTGTCACCATATTTTGCTCGGGCTAGCAATTGAGTCGGTATAATTTAGAGATTCGGAATTTCTTAATGAATAATGACAACGTGCAACGCACGTACATAGAAACCCTTGAATACACATTAGAAGCACGAAGCCCCTTAGCGAAATGTCGTTAGTATTTTTTTACCTTTTAAAATGGAGTTTATATTAGACAAAATAGTATTTTAATTACTTTTCTAATATTTAGGACTTTTAGACCAACTCAAATTTTTGCTATTAAATCTATTTCCTTATTTGAATTAGATAAGAATTCCTAATATTTAGGAATTCGACATCAACTAAAATTTTCTATATTAAATCTTTACTTATTCCAACTACTTAAAAACTTTTATTCTTTTAGAATTTTAAAGTTCAAAACACCTTTGGATTAAATATTTTGTCACGACCCAAAATCCATTAACGGTCGTGATGGCTCCGGACACCACTGTCAGGCAAGCCAACGATAAATACGTAATTTGGTTCTCATTTCAATATTTTAGAAATCACATACTTAATTTGGTTCTCATTTCAATATTTTAGAAATCATATTTTCCCTTTAATTAAATAGTAAAAATGAGATTTACATAATAAATAATAATACTTTTAGCAATTTCAATACAGAACCATCCATAATCATCCCAAAACCCGGTGTCACAAGTGCGTGAGAGTTAACTAGGAATATAAAATAAAAATACTGCAACTCTCCAGAATACAAAATTGGACAGGAAAAATATAAATACTCTAAAGGAGACTCTGCTGGCAGCGGGTCAACAAATGGAATGCAGTTCACCTAGGTCCCCGCATGTATACACACCTCTGCTCTCACAAGGCCTCTAGACATATATGTACCTGCACAAAATGTGCATCAAGTGTAGTATGAGTACGTAAGCAACATGTACCCAATAAGTATCTAGCCTAACTCCGGAGGAGTAGTGAAGAGGGGTCGATATCGACATTCACTAATGGTCCAATAATATCAGATACAATAAAGAGGTAAGTAAGTGCGGGGCAGAGCAAATAAATGAAATAAACAAGTATAAATCACGTGGCACAAATCCCCCTCTTCACGAGGGACTCCAGCTCTCTATTAGAAATTCCCTCCTTAACCGGAGCATATATATATAGATATAGTGGATCTTATCAAGTAGCTTACCATAATTCAAATTCGGGAAACTCACAGATATACTGGCTTCTAGCCAAGTTTTACGCACGCTTTCATGAGGATCTGATATAGGAAATGTGAGGCGTACGACCCGATCCAACAAAATAATTAAATTGTGCACTGCTGAGGGTCGAATGGCACGAACCATAGGTACATCTGATAAACTGCCGAGCCCGCTCCTATGATAGTGTGGTACATAAATCCTGCCGAGGCGAACGACCCGATCCCGTAAGAGTGGAAATACATAAGCTTGTCGAGGCGAACGGACCGATCCCATTAGAATAAGAAGCTTTGACGGGTTCTTGACCCCCATTCACGAATAAACGTGTGGGTTGAAATTTCTTTAATAAAAACCTTTTAGTGAAGAAGAAAAAAAAAATATATATATATATATCATGGAAACATACCGTAAGTGGAGTAAAGTTATTCGGCGACTAATCATGAACTCGTAAAGTCTTATGATAGCAAGTTTAGTCTCAAGTAGAAATGCAAAATAAAGGAATTTAGGCGAGAGACTGCTCAAATAGTACAGTTATAGCATGATGTAAACCAAAGTCTACCCGGACAATAACATGAATGTAGCTACGTACGGTCTCTCGTCACCTCGCACGTGTAGCCTCCACAACAAGTAGCATACATCAATATACAACACCTAGGGGTAATTTTCCCCTCACAGAGTTAGACAGAAGACTTACCTCGTCTCAAAGCTCACTTTGTGGTCCAAAATTGTGCTTTCAATCCTCAACTCGATGCTAAACGACCCGAATCTAGTCAAATGATACATAAAATAGTCAATACATGCTCAAGAGTTCAAATCCTAACCATTAAGGTGATTTTCTAACCCAATTTGAAGAATTCCTAAAATTAACACCCGGGACCACGTGCTCGAATTCCAAAAATTTTCGAAGATAAACATTACCCATAACATTACGAACTCAAATATATGATTTGTTCTCAATTCCATACCCAAATTCGTGGTCAAAATCCAAAAACATAATTTTTTGTTTTTCTACCAAAAACCCCACAATTTCTCCTAATTTCCATGCTTAAATCCTTGTACAAAACATGTAGTTAACTTGCAATAGGTGGGAACCACTTACCTTGACATAGATGACGAAAATCTCCCTTCCAAGAGCTTCAAAAATCATCCATCCAAAAGAAAAAAATGGATGGAAAAAGGCCAAATCTCGTCTTTAAAATGACACTGCCCAGCCCGACTTTCGCACCTGCGGTCCAATAGTCGCTCCTGCGGCTCCGCACCTGCGGAAATCCCATCGCAGGTGCGGCTCCAGCTTGGCCCAGCAGTTACCGCATTTGTGACCTATCTAGCACATCTGTGCTTCCGCTTTCGTGGTCCTCGTGTGCCTCTGCGCTCGCGCACCTGCACACCAATTCCCGCTTCTACGGACCAGGAACTTTGGCCAACCTCCACTTCCCTTGACGCTTTTGCGGCACCGCACCTGCGAGCCTTTTCCGCAGGTGTGATTGCACCAGATCTTAGGCCCTCAGCAATACCACTAAGCTCCAAATTGATCCATTAACCATTCGGAATCCACCCGAAGCCCCCGGAACCTCAACCAACTATACCAACACGTACTAAAATACCATACGGACTTAGACGAGCATTCAAATCACATCAAACAATGTTGAAACCACGAATCACACCCAAATTCAAGCTTAATGAACTTTAGAACTTCAAACTTCTACATTCAATACCAAAACCTACCAAATCACGTCCGATTGACCTCAAATTTTGCACACAAGTCACATTCGACATTATGGACCTACTCCATTTTCGGAATCGGAATCCGACCCCGATATCAAAAAATCCACTCCCTGTCAAACTTTCTCAAAAACCTTCAAATTTCTAACTTCCACCAAATGACCCCGAAATGACCTACGGATCTCCAAATCCACTTCCGGGCGTGCTCCCAATACCAGAATCACCATACGGAGCTATTCTCATACTCAAAATTCCAATTGAACATAGATAACATTGAGATACACCTCAACCCAAATTTATGAAATTCTTCCAAATTTCCAACCTCCACAATAGGCGTCGAAACGCTTCCGAGTCATCCGAAACTCGATCCGGAGATACGCACAAGCCCGAAATCATCATACAAACTTGTTGGAAGCTTCAAATCCCAATTCCAAGGTTGTTTACTCAAAAATCCCACTTTAGTCAATTCCTCCAACTTAAGGCTTCCAAAATTCGAATTCTCTTTCCAAATTAACTCTTAACTTCCCGAAATTCAATTTCGACCACGCATACAAGTCATAATACCTGAAGTGAAGTTGCTCAAGGCCTCAAGCCGCTGAACGACGTGCTAGAGCTCAAAATGACCGGTCAGGTCGTTATATTCTCTCCCACTTAAACATACGTTCGTCCTCGAACATGTTAAGGACTGCTCCGGAGTTGACCAAAATTAATGTTTAACACCTCGTGCACCTACCCGTGCTACCACAACCCAGTTGAGCACGTTAGCTCGAGCAAACCTGAATATCCTTCATTTTATCTGGTCAAATAAACCTTAGAACCAAATTCCAACATCTGAAATCCTCTTCCAGGTCTGTTTCCAACATTCGAACACCATACCCATCACTACATGATGTACCAATACATGATTGTATACATGTTCTTAATCCACGCCATGAAATGCATAATTCACCCAACCATAATAATACCATCTTACAATAATAGCCATAATTCCACGAATCTGATGCCCACAACACACCCCATGACACATATAAGTCTTGTTCCAACTCTTGCAATACTGCCACGACGAAAGAGATGTGTAGAAATTCATAACCAACTGTCAAGTCAACAACTCATTGATTCTCTCCTCCTGATAAGAACCATTACCTTATTATGAACCAAATAACGATATTTGCTCTCAAATATGCTGCATATAGATCTGATCGCACTGATCCCAGGTCCAATAATCTCGTCTCACCCAGTACAAGCCGCTCAGGCAGTAAGCCACCTCAGTCACTGCCAAAAGTCTCATATAATGCCACAATATGCCAACAAGCTACAAACTCGAATGTGATACATAAGGGAACAAACTCTGGAAAGAACTACTCAACCCATGTAACTAATTTAAACAACCGAAAAGATATTATGAACCTTCCTCAGAAAATGAGAAACAATACACACAATAATAGGTAGGGGATACTGTACTCAACATCACACTATTGCGGCGTGCAACCCGATACAACCATGATACCGTTGCGGCGTGCAACCCGATATAACCACGATATTGTGCTACCCGATCCACACATAATAATCTATAAGAAGATACTTACCGAGCAAAAATGCTCATAACTACGAAATACCCGAATATCGACCACAAGCACTCGAAGTGCATAATACAAATCCTGGGGAGACGGATAGTGCCATATGCTACGAAATCAAGCACAACTACATTGCGATAAATGACCCGTATCTCGAGATTCATCCTGCTCTTACAACATCACAAATTACATGGGGTCTCAATACGAGTGCAAATAATCAAACCACCTCGCATAATATAGATTCCACGGAATAGTTGACGACACAAATAACATCCAGGGCCCGAAGATTCCTCCGTAAACAACGCTAAGCTAAAATGAACATATTCGGCCTGATCTAGAGCCCATATTCACATTTAGATCCACCCACGGACCCCAAGCCGATTCTGACCATACCATACTAGGCTAGTAACCTTTCAAGGGTCCACACTAACCCCTTTTCCCATGACACAGAAGAACAACTGTCAACCCAACATAAACATCCACAGTTCGTAACCAAATGAATAGAGCGCCTTCCAGGCCTAAACTTTCACATTAGCGATAGTACCATAATCTCCGTACTTGGTTCCAATCTTCAATCAACCAAGTGACTATAGGACACACTTACACCATCTTCCCGTGGGATACACTCCCACGACCTTCCGCGCCAGGTAACAAGTCTGCATACCCATACCACCGGCCATACTAATGTTGTAAAGCGAATCGGAAATCCGTAAATCAAAACACAAAGCCCCTTACACAGGACACCGATCTCAGGTGATGCTAAAGACAACACCAACTTACTCTAACATCTGAATCCCTTCCTGTTTCCTCAAGCCCATAACATTCTTGTCTATACCGAGTCGCAATCTTGATCCTCAACTTCCAATTCCCATGTCGCTTACTGCACCTAACATGCCAATACACAAGAATACCAGAATTCCATCATAACTCCTGAACCACTAATAAAATAAGCACTCCAGCATATAGAAACCCTTCGCTTAACTCACTTTAGGAGAGCCATTGCAACACGTGACTGAATTCCCATAACTGCAAAAAATACAAACCTTGAGTAGTAGTCTAAACCACAAAAATTCTTCTGGGATCCATCTACACATAACATGCCATAATACTCGAATGCCTCCATATAAATCAATTACGGCGGCCGTCAAGCTCTGCACGTACCTCCACAAATCACATGTATAACTTAACACGCTGAAGGGACTGATCATTGCCACCATCACGCCAATTCAATCATTGTTAACCAACCCGACTTCTTCTAGTTTACTCTGGACTTGCCTTAGGAATATTAATAGCTCCACTTAGATTATAACGACCCCAAATACACACTCATTCTGAATGACCTTATTTTCACGAGACCATGTTGTCTAAAAAACCCAAGAACCATCGCATGCTATCCTTGTGTGCATATCCGCTTCTTCAGCTGGTACACCTATCCTGATAATTCCTTTATGAGCCCGAAGTTATTTTCCTCCCATTCCTCCAATGCTACACCGCGGACCGTTGATAATATAGAACACTCCAAGCCCCTTTAATAATTCACTGCAAAAGCTCGATACTTAGCCTCACCACAGACTCGAAATCCCTAGGCACCACACTTTAATTTTAAACCTACTAGGGCCATTGTTGAGAGTCACCCATATGACTTGTCCCCCGATATAATCAAACTCCGAGTTCCTGCTAGTACATGAACACCCTCTCAAAGAAGCGGCCGACTAAATTTCTTTCCTTATACCATCCACACGAAGCATAGACTCCAAGTCTTCCTAAAACCTGAACATGAACCGATAAGGCCAAAGATAACGCACATTCCTCAAATCCTTTGCTTAAATGACCACTGATTTTTTCTTTCCCTAGTCGTAATAACCTACTAATATGCCGATAACCAAAAATTGCACAAGTAGACAACCACGTAATCCAATCATAGGCCGTGGGGGATTTAACACTTAGCTTGAAGCTACAATTACATAACCCTGGGACTCACCGAGGTTCCTTCTTGCCCATTGACATCAGCTAAAAGTCCAACAACACATTCCAAACTCGAAGTCATGTTGCATCCAACTAAAATCCATGGTCCTAGTCACTTCCCATCACGATTCCCAAATTGCTCTAATATTCCCTCAAGGTGTGTGTCCATCCTACCACAAAATCCATATGTTTGCCGCTCTCCCACTTTGGTTCAACCCTCTCCTTTAAGGAACTCTTCGACTTCTACTTTCACACTTGACCTTCTAGCAATTCAACCACCGCAAAATACCTCCCACATACCCTTCCTCGTCCTCTACTGCCCAATTGTTGCCCCGATTCCGAATCCATCTCTGTAACACCCGAACAAATGAGTCTCTACCAACACTAGATCTCTTAGAAGATCATCTTTCTCGAGCCATCAACACTAGGAACACCAATTCGATTCTGAACCACTGCACACCGCGATTTCCAACAAATGCTTCCCCAACACCATTTCATAATACTCCGCCCTGAAAGCAAATTGAAGAAAATCATAACACCGGTGAACTTAGCACATTCATCAAGAGACAACGACACCATATCGTAGATGAAAATTCCACCATTGTCAAAAATACCAAGTCTCGTCACTCCATCAATCCAAATCTGAATATTCCTTGTCTGATTGCCTTTCCTACGCCGGAAATAAAATACTAAATCTCTAAATCATGTACTGAGTAAAGCCTCCTTTCAGGTCATTCACAAAATCGACGCCTAGACAAGCACCCTACCTTCCTACAAACACTGTGCGACAACAATGCACGAATCGTCATAACAATTAAGGCCAAATCTCAAAACCTTAGATGACAGAAATGCTTAGCTGAAATGACTACACGGCCTTCTGTAAGGCAACGGTAGTAGCCCAATCATATAGGCGGGTGGAAACATCCTGTATCACATATGTAGTACCATGACAATTCTACGATTCCCAATCTATAACAAGCGCTTCAAGTCGCATAAGATTGAATAGGAAAGAAATAAAGGTACAGGCCTCAGAGGATCCAATTCGCACGATGAGGAATCAAGAAGGAAAGTGCTCCTAATAGCCATGTAGCCTCTCGAAGATAAGTACAAACGTCTCTGTACCGTTTCGCAAGACTCTACTAGACTCGCTCATGACTCGTGAGACCTAAGTCAACCTACCACTCTGATACCATGATAGCAAGACCCAAAATCCATTAACGTCCATGATGGCGTCGGACACTACTGTCAGGCAAGCCAACAATAAATATTTAATTTGGTTCTCATGTCAATATTTTAGAAATCACATACTTAATTTGGTTCTCATTTCAATATTTTAGAAATCGTATTTTCCCTTTAATTGAATAGTAAAAGATGGGATTTAAAAAGTAAATAATAATACTTTTAACAATTTCAATACAGAACAACCCATAATCATATCAAAACCCGGTGTCACAAGTGCATGAGAGTTAACTAGGAATATAAAATAAAATACAGCAATTGTCCGGAATACAAAATTGGACAGGAAAAATGTAAATACTCTGAAGGAGACTCTGCTGGCTGCGGGTCGACAAATGGAATGCAACACACCTAGGTCCCCACATGTATACACCCCTCTGATTTCACAAGGCCTCTAGACATATATGTACATGCACAAAATGTGCATCAAGTGTAGTATGAGTACGTAAGCAATGCGTACCCAGTAAGTATCTAGTCTAACTCCTGAGGAGTAGTGATGAGAGGTCGACATCGACACTCACTAGTGGTCCAATAACAACAGATACAATAAAGAGGTAAGTAAGTGTAGGGCAGAGCAAATAAATGAAATAAACAAGTATAAATCATGTGGTGCAAATCCCCCTCTTCACGAGGGACTCCAGCTCTCTATTAGAAAGTCCCTCCTTAACTGGAGCATATATATAGATATAGTGGATCTCATCAAGTAGCTTACCATAATTCAAATCCGGGGAACTCACATATACACTGACTTCTTTCCAAGTTCTACGCACGATTTTATGAGGATATGATATAGGAAATACCGAGGTGTATGACCCGATCCGACATAATAACTAAACCGTGCACAGCCGAGGGTCGAACGAAACGAACCCTAGGTACATCTGATAAATTGCCGAGGCGAACAACCCGCTCCCATGAGACTATGGTACATAAATCCTGTTGAGGCGAACGACCCGATCCCATACGAGTGGAAATACATAATCCTGTTGAGGCGATGTCACGACCCATTTTTCCCTCTGAAAGAAGTCGTGACGACACCTAATCGCTACGACTAGGTACCCCTATTAATATTGATTTAACAGAAAATAACGAACATAAAGAAACGACTAAGCATAAAAAATGGCGAATATAAAGGTAAAATGCCGCTCGGCACATACAAGTAAAACAAATTTCCACTTTACTCACAACACTTCCAAAAATCATGAGTCACAAGCTCTACGAAATCTACCTACAGCCTGCTATACAAGGAGTCTAAGAAGTACATAACAGAAATAAAGTAAAAGATAGAGGTGGACTCCGAGGATCAACTGACGCGTGCAGATATGACTTGAAGACTTCGGTGGCTACTGCTGCTAGTTAATACTGAGGCGGATGAGAGGTACCTGGATCTGCACACGAAAAATATGTATATGAAGGGTGTGTGTACACCACAATGGTACACAGTAAGTGCCAATGGTAACCTCGAACGAGTAGTGACGAGGTCAGGTCAGAGCCCTACCGATATAAATAATGAAATAAGGCAGCAATATATATATATATATATATATATATATTACAGTAAAATAAGTACGAAAATCTACAGGAATAGAAGTCAAAGAAAGCCCTCAACTCAGAACACAATAAAAACAACAGGGGGATCTCCCGGGATACCGTCCCGTAGTCCCAAAGTAAATATGCAATACAGGGGGATCTCCCAAAATACGTCTGTAGTCCCAAAGTAAATATACAGTACATGGGGATCTACCGGAATATATCTGTAGTCCCAAAGTAAATATGTAGTGTTGGGGGATCTCCCGGAATACGTCAGTAATCCCAAAGTAAATATGCAGTATTGGGATATATATATATATATGGAAATCTACAGGAATAGAAGTCAAAGAAATCCCTCAGCTCAGAACACGGTAAAAACAACAGGGGGATCTCCCGGGATACCGTCCCACAGTCTCAAAGTAAATATGTAGTACATGGGGATCTCCCGGAATACGTCTGTAGTCCCAAAGTAAATATACAGTACATGGGGATCTCCCGGAATATGTCCGTAGTCCCAAAGTAAATATGCAGTGTTGGAGGATCTCCCGGAATACGTCTGTGGTCCCAAAGTAAATATGCATTACTAAGGGATCTCCCGAAATACGTCCGTAGTCCCAAAGTAAATATGCAGTACTAGGGGATCTCCCGAAATACGTTCTGTAGTCCCAAAGTAATATGCAGCTCAACCAATAAACACAACAATTACAACAATGAAATCAACAGTTTAGGCTAAGTTCAAACCACGGAAAAACATGAGTTTTACTAAACATGCTGCACAAAGTTCAAATAGACAGCCAAGACACGTAGGCATGCTTTTCAAATCTAAACAAGGTAAGTACATATGCTAGTGTAGTTCAAACAAGGAAAAACATGTTATGATTTAGTGAAAAATAGAGTTTTACAACAAATATCTCGTGTACGTACTCGTCATCTCAGGTACACGACGCTCATATATCAAACAGTACTAAAATCCTAAGGGAAATTTCCCCCACACAAGGTTAGGAAAACCACTTACCTCGATCGAAGCTCAAATCAATCTGAAACCACGCTCTTGCCACGAGTATCCAACTCCCAGTGTACCAAATCTAATCAAATCAATTACATAACGTAAATATAGCTACAAGTAACTATTTTAGCTAATGAATTCGAAGCTAAGGCAAGAAAATAGGAAAACACCCAAAAAGCCTCCCCGGGCCCACATCTCGGAATCGGGTAAAAGCTACCAATTAATAACACTCATTCACTCACGAGATCACTCGTACAAAAATCACCCAAATCCGATGTCTAAATCCCACTCAAAACTCAGAAAGTCGATTGGGGAACTTTTTCCCCATTTCCCCAACTTTTCAATCCAAATCCGAAATTAAATGGAGAAAACGACTATAGATTAATGAAATACAACTAAAAACAAGTTAGGAATCGGTACCTCTAAGATTTCTCTGAAAATCCCTCAAGAAATCGCCTTCTCCCGAGCTCAAAAATCAAATTTGTGAATATGAACCTCAACCCTCGATTCTGCCCCTTTTCTGCCCAGCGATTTTCTGCACTTGCGGACCTATATTCGCACCTACGGAAAATACATCGCAGGTGCAGATATGACTTAAGGGGGCTGGGTTCGCATATGCGGCAATGGGGGCGCACCTGCGCGTGCGCGCATGCGGAACACTATCTGCTTCTACGGTCTTTCTTCGCGTCTGCGATTCATCAGGCGCATCTGCGGGCATCACTGATGCGGTACTTCCCTCACACATGCGATCCATGGTCAAGCCTCCTAATTCCGTATCTGCGCCTGTTCTTCCGCACATGCGATTCTGCACCTGCGATCTTCCCTCCACAGGTGCGAAACACTAGAGACCAAAATTTCTTCAGCAACTTTCCTAAGTCCAAATTTCATCCGTTAAGCATCTGAAACACACCCGAGGCCCCCGGGACCTTAACCAAACATACAAACCAATCCTAAAAAACCATACAAACTTAGTCGAGCCTTCAAACCACATCGAACAACATCAAAACACGAATTATGCACAGATTCAAGCCTAAAGAACTTTGAATTTTCCAAATTCTACAAACGACGTCGAAACATATCAAACCTCGAATGACTTAAAATTTTACACACAAGTCAAAAATGACATTACGAACCTACACTTACGGAATTCCACTCCGGACTCGATATCAAAATTTCCACTGCCGACAAAAATCGCCAAAATTCCAACTTTCGCCAATTCAATCCTAAATATACTACGGCCCTCCAAATCACATTCCGGACACGCTCCTAAGTCCAAAATCAACTAACAGAGCTAACGGAAGCATCAAAACTTCAAATCCGAGGTCGTTACACACAAGTCAACATCTGGTCAACTTTTCCAACTTAAGCTCCCAATTAAGAGACTAAGTGTCTCAATTCGTTTTAAAACTCAACACGAACCCTACCTGGAACCCAAAATGGCAGAATAAGATACAGGGACAACAGATAATAGGGGATCGGGGCTCAAACTCTCAAAACGATCACCCGGGTCATTACATTCTCCCCCTCTTAAAATAATCGTTCGTCCTCGAATGAGTATAAAGACATACCTGAAGCTGTGAAAAGATGAGGGTAACGGATGCGCATATCCCTCTTGGTCTCCCAAGTCGCCTTCTTGACCAGCTGATCCCTCCACTGGACCTTTACTGAAGCAATGTTCTCTGACCTCAGCTTTCTGACCTGCCTGTCCAAAATAGCCACTGGCTCCTTAACATAAGATAGATCCTTGTCCAACTGGACTGAGCTGAAATCCAACACATGAGTCAGATCATCGTGATACTTCCGGAGCATAGAAACGTGGAATACCGGATGAACTTCTGCTAGGCTGGGAGGTAAGGCAAGCTCATAAGCAACCTCCCCAACACGCTGTAATATCTCAAAAGGACCAATGCACCTCGGGCTCAGCTTGTCCTTCTTCCTAAACCTCATGTCGACTATTCAAGCAAAAGGATCGTAATTTGCATCAACGGAGGTGGTTGAAGCTACTTAAGGACTATGATATCACTATATTGTACCACTCGGGTAAGGCCAATGTAGTGGAAGATGCCTTGAGTCGCCGGGCGAAGAGTTTGTGGAGTTTGGCATATCTTCCGGTAGCAGAGAGGCCCTTAACATTGGATGTTCAGGCCTTAGCCAGCCAGTTCGTGAGATTGGATATTTCAGAGTAGATCCGAGTATTGGCTTGTGTGGTCGCTCGATCTTCTCTTGATGACCGCATGAGGGAGCGCCAATATGATGATCCCCATCTTCTAATCCTTCAGGACAGGGTTCGACGAGGTGATGCTAGAGATGTGACTATTGGTGATGATGAAGTGATGAGGATGCAGGGCCGGATATGTGTGCCTAGTGTGGATGGGCTTTGGGAGTAGATTCTTGAGGAGGCCCACACCTCGCGGTATTCCATCCATCCTGGTGCCGCAAAGATGTACCAGGATTTGAGACAACACTATTGGTGGAGTAGGATTAAGAAGTATATAGTTGGGTATGTGGCCAAGTGTCTCAATTGTCAGCAGGTTAAGTAAGAGCATCAGAGGCCGGGTGGCTTGCTTCAGAGATTAGAGATCCCATAGTGGAAGTGGGAGCGGGTCACCATGGATTTTGTAATTGGACTTCACGGACTTTGAGGAAGTTCGATGCTATTTGGGTGATCGTGGATCGGCTGACCAAGTCAGCTCATTTTATCCCAGTGTTGACTACTTTTCAGGGAGGTTGGCTGAGATTTACATTAGAGATATTGTCCGCCTTCATGGTGTCCCAGTTTCCACCATTTCAAACAGAGGTACACAGTTCACATCACGGTTCTGGAGAGTCGTACAACAGGAGTTGGGTAATAGGGTCGAGATGAGAACAACCTTTCACCCTCAGACGGACGGGCAGTCCGAGCGTCTGAGTCAGATTCTAGAGGATATGCTCCGTGCTTGTGTGATGGAGTTTGGAGGGTCATGGGACCAGTTCTTGCCACTTGCAGAGTTTGCGTACAACAACAGTTATCAATCCAGCATTCAGATGACACCGTATGAGGCTTTGTATGGTAGGTTGTGTTGATCCTCAGTGGGTTGGTTTGAGCCAGGCGAGGCCCGATTGTTGGCTACAGACTTGGTCCAGGATGCCCTAGATAAGGTGAAGGCAATTCAAGATAGATTTCGCACAGCCCAGTCCAGACAGAAGAGTTATGCGGACCGGAAGGTTCGCGATTTAGCATTCATGATTGGAGAGTGGGTCTTGCTTTGGGTATTGCCTATGAAGGTGATGCAAACTCCAGTGATCAGTGTAGATCTCACAAGGAATACCGTACAAATAATGGTGCCAGATCTTCAAGGCGTGAAAAATAGCTGCTAACTCAAGATCATGGACAAGATAATTATTCTCATGCACTTTCAACTGTCTGGACGCGTAGGCAATCACCCTACCGTTCTGAATCAACACCGCTCCAAGACCAATCCTCGAGGCATCACAATAGACAGTGTAAAACCCCGAACCTGCAGGCAATACCAATACTGAGGCTGTAGTCAAAGCTGTCTTGAGCTTCTGAAATCTCTCCTCATACTCCTCGGTCCACCTTAACGGAGCACCCTTCTGGGTCAGCCTGGTCATAAGTGCTGCAATAGATGAAAACCCCTCTACAAAGCTATGGTAATATCCTGACAAACCAAGGAAACTGCGGATCTCCGTAGCTGATGATGGTCTAGGCCAACTCTACACTGCCTCCACCTTCTTCGGATCTACCTTGATCCCATCACAATATACTACGTTACCCAATAATTCCACTGAATCGAGCCAGAATTCACACTTAGAAAATGTTGCATACAATCTCTTCTCCCTCACAGTCTAAAGCACAGTCCTCAGGTGCTGCCTCATGATCTTCTCGAGACCGGGAATATACCAGAATGTCGTAAATAAACACAATGTCAAAATAATCAAGATAAGGATGGAACACACTGTGCATCAAATGCATAAAGGCCGTTGGGTCATTGGTCAACCCAAAAGACATGACAAGAAACTCATAATGACCATATCTGGTCTTGAAAGCAATCTTCGGGATATTCGGCTCCCGAATATTCAACTGATGATAGCTAGAACACAAGTCAATCTTGGAAAATACCCTGGAACCCTGTAACTGATCAAATAAATCATCGATGCGAGGTAAAGGATCCCTGTTCTTCACTGTAACCTTGTTCAGCTGGCGATAATCAATACACATGTGCATAGAACCATCATTTTTCTTCACAAACAAGACAGGAGCACCCCCAAGGCGACACACTGGACCTAATGAAACCCTTATCAAGCAACTCCTGCAATTTCTCCTTCAACTCAGAAGGATCCATACGGTAAGGAGGAATAGATATGGGTTGAGTGCTCGGCAACAAACCAATGCTAAAATCAATGTCTCTGTTGGGTGGCATGCCCGGAAGATCAGCTGGAAAAATATCAGGGAAGTCCCTCATTACTGGAACTGACTCAACTGTAAGGGTATCAATACTGACATCTCTCACATAGGCCAAATACGCATCACACCCCTTCTCAACCATTCGCTGAGCTTTAAGAAATGAAATGACCTTGTGGGGAGTATACTCTAAGGTACCTCTCCACTATAATCGCGGTAAGCCTGGCATAACCAGCGTCACGGTCTTAGCGTGACAATCAAGAATAGTATAATGGGGCGACAACCAGTCCATGCCCAAGATAACATCAAAATCTACCATACTGAGAAATAATAAATCGGCTCTAGTCTCAAAACCACTAAGAGCAATCAAACACGACCGATATACGCGGTCCATAACAAGAGAATATCCCACAAGAATAGATACATAAATAGGGGAACTCAAAGAATCCTGAGATACCCCCAAATGTGGAGCAAAATAAGAAGATACATATGAATACATAGAGCATGGGTCAAATAATATCAATGCATCTATATGACAGACGGGAACAATACCTGTGATGACAGAATCTGAAGCAACTGCCTCTGAACGGGCTGGAAGGGCATAATAACTGGCCTGGCCTCCCCCTATAGAGAGAATTCAACCTCCCCGACCTCCACCTCGAGAGGTGGGGCGGCAGCTGGGGCTGGAAGAATGGACAGAGGACCCGGTGGAGCACGTGGTGGCTAAGAAGTCTGTGGAGGTGCACCCGTCCTAAATCTGGGGCAATCCCTAACCATATGACGAGTATCACCACACTCATAACAACCCCTCGGAGGACGCGGTGGATGGGACTGGCTCGGACATGTCCTGTTGGACTGGCCGGTAATAGCACCTCGAGCAGGAGGCATACTAGATATTGGCGGTGCATAATAAGGCTCCTGAGGTCTAGGAGGAGCTGGAACACCGCTGGTTGCTGGAAAAGCTTAATGAACGGGGAAACTCACAAAACCCCTACCATAGCGTGCTGCTGGCGCACGAGCTCCTGAATAATGACCAGTATCTCGAGACCTCTTGGCCTCTCTCTCCTCTCTGTCCTAGGAAAGAATTTCCCCCACTCTCCTGGCAATACCCATGGCATGCTGATAAGTGATATCCATCTCTAACTCTCTGGCCATATTGGTCTGAATACTGGGGTGGAGCCTCTCAATGAAGCGACGAACCCTCTCTATGAATGTAGCAACCAAAGCCGGTACATGTCGAGCTAACTCACTAAAATGGATTGCATACTCCGAAACAGTCATAGAACCCTGGCGCATCTTCTCAAACTCCGCACGCCAAGCATCCCTGAGGCTCTAAGGGGCATACTCACGCAAAAAACATATCTGAGAACTGAGTCCAAGTGAGTGAGGCGGCCTCGTCCGGACTACTCATCTCATAGGCACAACACCACTGATATGACGCTCCCTCAGTTGGAAAACGGTGAAAGAAACCCCACTCGTCTCCAATATGCCCATAATGCGGAGGATGCGATGACACTCCTCAAGAAAATCTTGAGCATCATTTGAAGCTAGTCTGCTGAAAGTGGGTGGGTGGTACTTCTTATACCTCTCAAGTCTGAGCTGCTCTGCCTCAGAAGCAGCTACCCTGGTCTCATGCTGAACCGGAGCCACTAGGGGCATATGAATAAACTCTGGGGCCTAATCAACCTGGACCCTCTGCTCAGGAGTACGGGCTACGGGAGTCTGTACCCTTCCTCGGCCTGAGATGTGGCGGGAGCTATCAGAATCAGCTCAGCCTAAGCTAAAGCACTGAACGTGCTCATGAATTGAGACAAAGTCTCCTGGAGGGCTGGATCAACAATAGGAACCTCCACTGCCGGCCCTCCAACTGGAGTTGCTGGGGGCTCCTCCGTCGCAGCTCGCGCCGGTGCTCTGGCTGCACCGCGTGGTCATCCCTTACCTCGACCCCAACTTCTAACGGCTCTGGCAGGGGGCTCGGGTGCCTGATCATCGGATCTCCCGATGCAAGTCCTCACCATCTGTGAGAAAAATAGAATAGAAGATTTTAGAATTTTGATGTCAATAACTCGCACGACAAGGAAATTAAAGAAGTATGATTGTTCTTAAAATTTTTGTAGCCTCCCGAAGATAAGTATGGACGTCTCCGTACCAATCCGTGAGGCTCTAATAAACCGGCTTGTGACTTACGATGCCTATGAACCTAGAGCTTCGATACCAACTTGTCACGACCCATTTTCCCCTCCGAAAGACGTCGTGATGGCACCTAGTCGCTACGACTAGGTAAGCCTATTAACATTGATTTAACAGAAAATAACGAACATAAAGAAACGACTAAGCATCAAAAAGGCGAATAAAAAGGTAATATGCCGCTCAACATATACAGGTAAAACAAATTTCCACTTTACTCACAACACTTCCCAAAACCCAGAACCATGAGTCACAAGCTCTAGGAAATCTACCTACAGTCTGCTATACAAGGAGTCTAAGAAGTACAAAAGAGAAACAAAGTAAAAGATAGAGGGGGACTCCGAGGATCTGCGGACGCGTGCAGATATACCTTGAAGTCTCCGGTGGCTGCTGCTGCTGGCTAATACTGAGGCGGACGAGAGGTACTTGGATCTGCACACAAATAACATGTGTAGGAAGGGCGCGAGTACACCACAATGGTACCCAATAAGTGCTAAGCCTAACCTCGGACGAGTAATGACGAGGTCAGGTCAGGGCCCTACCAATATATATATGTGTGTGTGTATATTACAGTAAAATAAATATGGAAATCTACAGGAATAGAAGTCAAAGAAAGCCCTCAGCTCAGAACACAATAATAACAACATGGGGATCTCTTGGGATACCGTCTCGTAGTCCCAAAGTAAATATGCAGTACAGGGGGATCTCCCGGAATACGTCTATAGTCCCAAAGTAAATATGCAGTACAAGGGGATCTCCTGGAATACCTCTGTATTCCCAAAGAAAATATGCAGTGTTGGGGGATCTCCTGGAATATGTCTGTAGTCCCAAAGTAAATATGCAGTGATGGAGGATCTCCCGTAATACGTCTGTAGTCCCAAAGTAAATATGCAGTGCTTGGGGATCTCCCAGAATACGTTCCATAGTCCCAAAGTTAATATGCAACTCAACCAATAAACACAACAGTTACAACAATGAAATCTAATGCTTAGGCTAAGTTCAAACCACGGAAAAATAGGAGTTTTACTAAACATGTTGCACAAAGTTCAAATAGACAATCAAAATACGTAGGCATGCTTTTCTAATCTAAACAAGGTAAGTACATATGCTAGTGTAGTTCAAACAAGGAAAAATAGGTTATGATTTAGTGAAAAATGGAGTTTTACAACAAATAGCCCGTGTACGTACACGACGCTCATATATCAAACAGTACCAAGATCCTAAGGGGAATTCCCTCGACACAAGGTTAGGCAATCCACTTACCTCGAACCAAGCTCAAATTAATCCGAAATCACGCTCTTGCCACGAGTATACAATTCCGAGTGACCCAAATCTAATCAAATCAATTACATAACGTAAATATAGCTACAAGTAACTATTTTAGCTAATGAATTCGAAGCTAAGGCAAGAAAATAGGAAAATGCCCAAAAAGCCTCCCCGGGCCCACGTCTCAGAATCGGGTAAAAGTTACTAATTAAGAACACCCATTCACTTGCGAGATCACTCGTACAAAAATCACCCAAATCCGATGTCTAAATCCCACTCAAAACTCAGAAATTCGATTGGGTAACTTTTCCCCCATTTCCCCAACTTTTCAATCTAAATCCGAATTAAATGGAGAAAACGACTATAGATTAATGAAATACAGCTAAAAACAAGTTAGCAATAGTTACCCCAAATCTTTCTATGAAAATCCCTCAAGAAAACGCCTTCTCCCAAGCTCAAAAATCAAATTTGTGAATATGAACCTCAACCCTTGATTCTGCCCCTTTTCTTCCCAGCAATTTTCGCACCTGCGGACCTACGTTTGCACCTGCAACGCCGCACCTGCAGAAGATACGCAGGGGTGGGCATTCGGTACTTCGGTTCGGTATTTAAGAATTTCGGTTCGGTATTTCGGTATTC
>ML332693.1:0-37007 GCA_005239505.1 Nicotiana paniculata
AAACACATAAAATGCAAGGTATATAATGCTTAAAATCATGAATTCTAGCCACACATCAACGACCATGTCACATGTTGTATTTGAGCCGGGTAGATGAAATAGAGGCTAGCATCCGGTGTCCTATGTGATAAAAATGTGACACTGAGACTTAAAGATAAGTACTATAGAGTGGTTGCTAGATCAACTATGTTGTATGAGCAGTCAAAAACTCACATGCTCCAAAGATAAACATATCAAAAATGAGGATGCTTAGATGGATACGTGGGCATACCAGGAGAGATAAGATTAGGAACAACGATAGAGAAAGTAAGAGTGGCTTCTATGGTGGACAAGATGCGGAAAGTGAAACTAAGATGGTTCAAGCATGTGAAGACTGAAGAGAACGAAAACATATGTTCTAGTGAGGAGGTGCAAGAGGTTGGTAGTGTTATGTCTAAGGAGAGGTAGAGGTAGACCGAGGAAGAATTGGAGAGAGCTGATTAGACAGGACATGTCACATTTCCAATTCACCGAGAACATGACCCTAGATACGTGAGCATAAAGGTCGAGGATTATGGTAGAAAAATTAGTAGGTAGCCGAGTGATTTCCCTCTTCTCCGCGGGAGAGCATGATTCTAGTTTAGAGCACCCTATTGGTCCCTCTTCTCCTTATCAATATTAGTATTATTAGTTCATTATTGTAATAATTTCTAGCAGAAAAAAAAGAAGTATTTTGTAAAACATTTTCACCCAAGAAAAATGACTCGTTTAAAAAACCATTGCTCTTATAAAAAAGCTGTNATCTTATTCCTTAATTTTATTACTATAGTTGTTTTGTTTATTTTAGTTATCTTTACTATTTTTGTAGTCAATACTTTTTTTTTATAGTATTTTCATCATAACTTTTTTGCTCTTATATTCTTTAAAACTTGTTTTGAAAATATTTTTCTTGAGCCAATGGTCTATTAGAAATAATATCTCTATCTTATATAAGACATAAAAGATTTGCGTATATCCCATCTTCTATAGATTATATTTGTGAAATCAAACTAGATATGTTGTTATTATTGTTGTAATGTTGATATTTAAAAATTGTACAAGTAAAAGTGTGAAAAAATGGGTATTAAGGTCACAAATGAAAAAGTGGGAACACTAAATAAATAATTCTACTAGGGGTGCAAAATGCTCGCCAAAAAAAGAAGAGGATAAATGATGAATAAGTAATAGGGGTATGTTTTTCATTTTTCCTAAAGATAAGGGATGTTGTAAATGGTGGAATCTTGCATCGAAAGTGCACTGCGGAAACAAAATATTGCGTGTGCCTTACATGAGTTACCCCAAATATCTGGTAGAAGCACAATTAGTGTGTGATAGTGACATCTCTCAATTCTTCGCCATCGATTTCAAAGTTGGGAAGGCTTAAGAAAAACCCTAAGGTGTATAATTCCGATTTCCCAGTCGCAGCTGAGAATGGATGAATTAAAGTGCCAGACTTCGTATCAATCAAATCATATTCCAAATCCATCTGTATCTGACTCAACTCAGCTTTTTCCTGATTGCAGGTTAGTCCTACCTCTCTTCTTTCCATGGACGGATGTGTATTCTAGCAAAAAATAACTTTTACAGTTTGTTGAAGAAGAACATATGTGTTGCAGCTGGAATTTTAATATGGCATCTCCAGGTTGTTGCTCCCATGCCTCAACCACTAGGCCATCTAATCTAATAGGCTGATATAATTTCTCCCAGAAATCACATTCCTATAGGTGTTAAAATGCAGAACTAGACTCAGATTCTAAGTGAGCAAGACCGAATTTCCTCTAAAGTTTTTTATATTCGGTGGAGGATATATTATCATATAAAAGGACGGCTGATTCTAGAGACTCATGATCTAATCTATGTGTTGTTAACCCTCAAAGGACGGCTAAGAATGTCCCTGAGAGGATATATTATCATATAAAAGACAGCATTAATTGATAAAGGAGTATTGGATTCATTGGAGCTATGCATCCACCGACTTAACATTGTACACTCACTTGATTTTGTCCCAAACCGTGAATCTTTTACTTAATTGGTTAAAAAAATGGAGGTGTGAGTATTAGATGACTAGTTTATTAAAACATAGGATCGTTTTGGTTCTTCTAAATGATACTACTTCAGTTGTGTGCTTTATGCAGTTTGTTTATGTGAGAGTGTACATATTGCTGAAGTTGAAAAGAAATTTGTGTGGGTTTCTATTGAAAAGAAATTTTTGGGGTTGAAGTCGAATTTTTTGTGGAGGTTAACATGAGTTTGATTTGAAAAACAAGTAGTATATATACCGGTTCTGTGGTCTTAAACTATGGCAAATGCAAATTAGAATCGTTGGAAGTTCAAGGTCCTAAATTGTGGGCGGAGAAAGCTGCTGGTATAGTTGTGCCATATTCTAACACAGTGGAAACCTAATTTTATGCATGTGTTCTGAAGCTATGAGTACATTTTCATCTGTGGACAGTAAGATTGGATGTTTTGAGATACTTTAAAGATTTAATAGGAAACTATCCCAAAACAAAAATACTACAGGGATATAAGTTAGGAAACTTGCTAAAACTTTCTTTGTGGTTAATGAGAATTCAGAGGAGCAACTAAAGTTTGTTAAGGTAAGAAGACTCGAGAAAGGGTGTTCTTTAGGAACTCAGAAGGACTCATCACTCAAGACTTATTTAATTTGGTAGTTAATCTTTCTTTTGATAAATGATCAGGAATTAAATTAGAATACGGATCAGCACTAAGCAAGTGCAAAAGGTAAAACACTTTGAAACTTTCTTGTTGGCTTCTTTGAAACTTTCTTGTCAAGTATCCGAAGAAAGCAGAAGGAACTCTGCTTACAGTTTAGCTTTGTGCAAAAATGTGTTGAATTATTTTTACGCACAATAATTGCACCTGCATTTTGTTGTTGAATTCAGAGCCTCACTAGGCATAAAGAGAAATTTTGATCCCTCTTGAACAATGTTAAAGTCTGTGCAATTATGGAGCAAACTGCACATTACTTTGAAAAATCTACAGTCAGAAGACAATAAAGAAACACCGTAGAGAACCTTGATCTCTCTGTATCCTGTTAGAGTTCTCACCTATAAGACAAATGGAATCTCATTGTAAAGAGCTTCTCTTTTTGTTGATAACGGTGATATTTAGGCCAGCTTGTGCACATCTCGACTAGTTCATCTGATACTTGCTACCTTCAACTGGCACAGAAATTGGGTAACTTTGTCTATCAAACAGATAGGGAAAAATCACCTAGCTTCTTTGAATCTACTGGATTTGAACTCTGGTATTCCATGATTCATTCTAATTTCATTGACCATTAAACCACACCCTTTAGTGCTGAATCTCATTCTCAAGAGTCTAGATGAGTAAATAAAAAATATGATTACGAACTATTTTATCAATTTTAGGACACTACGTTGCCAAAGACTCTCCAAAGACGCCACATGAGTTTTTCTTTTGAGGAAATGCAAGTGTTCAAAAGAATGGAAAAGTGAAACGCTCTCTCTTGGATATTTATACTAACTTATAAAAGCTTAACCTCTTCTTTTAATTTTTTTAAAATTTTTAGAGCATATCCTCATTTGTGAAAGCGGAACACCAAAGAGGGAAATGTTGTAAAGTAGCTCTTATAATATTTTCTAGAATGTGTCATAAAAAAAAAGAACTTTTCTAAAATCCATTCACCATGAAATTTTACGCAGTGTTTTTTGTTATTACCAAGAATCTCACTACTGTATAAGCATGTACGCAGATTTTTTAAAAGATTTTTGAGCATAAATGTTCCAATTAAAGTAGCATTACTAGCCTAGTATAACTATTTCATATGTACTACTATATACTGTATAATTCTTACAAGGGAAAAGGGTCAAAAACATCCCTCTACTATTGTTTATTGTTTACTTGTGCCACCCGTTACACTTTTCGTCCATTCTTGTTCCTACCGTTAACAAAGTTTGCATAATTGCCCCTAACCCTAGCGTTTTGACACTGTGGCAGCTGACCCCTCTAATATCGTGTCCGTGTCAGCAGCCAAGTCAGCAGGTCTCACCAAATAAAATGTCATGTCAGCATTAGAAGTAATTTAATCCTCAAATAAATTATGTTTATTTATCAAAATTAGAAAAGGATAAAAAACAAAATTTTCTAATTTAATAAATGCAATAACTACTTTGAGATTTCTCTCACTTTCGGAGAACAAAGTGGCATCTCCTTATTGTGCATAAATCTGGAAAACCAACTTTGTTCTTCCATCTTTGTTGATTCTTGCTCAAAATTTCCAACCCAACTTCTTTAAATCTTCACAAAATTTGTTATAATTTGAGATATAAGCTGCCTAGGAGATCCCCAACAAAATCCAGTAACACCCCCTAGAAATAGTTCACATTTTTACAACCCATTTTTGAGCTAAGCTTCAAAGCTTTCTTCAATGGAGTTCTAATGGAGTTTTATCTCTTGCTTCACGTACTAGCTTTCCAACAATGGTCTAGTGACCAACTCAAACCCAAAAAGAAAAAAGATCTAAAAAATTTAACGCTTGAATTAATAAATTATCCTTTCGAAGAGCCTTCGAGCTTTGCCACTTCAAACAAACTTGGCAGCGGAAATGAAGTTTCATTGTTTAAGATTTCACAAATTAACGTCATACTTGCTGGCGAGAATTTTTAACACCATCAAGGCTGAATTTAATCTAACAAATCTTGTGTTTTTAGATATAAAGGCAGTGGTGTTTTTCCCATTTGTAATCAAGACCCGTGGATCTCACCTGTTTTCATGCTGGATTAAAATGAAGAAGAAGAGGGAATAGAGTGAGAAAGAGTAGAGGTAGTCAGTGGTGGTGGCCTTGTGACTTTTTTAGCGAGTTTCGCCGGTTCCATTTGCTGATTTGGCGGAACGGGGTTGTTGTTTGAATGACGAAACATGAAGAAGGAGAAAGGAGACGAAGAGGGGAGCCAGTACCGTGGAGGTTAGTTCTACTCAGAGAAACTTTCCGGTGAAATGCCATGGTTTCCGGCGATTTTGGTATGAAGTGAGGGAGAGAAGATGAGAGAAAGGGTGGAGAGGTGAGGAGTGGGGGTCGTGTTAGCTGGGGTTATGTTAGGGGTTTAATTTGGTGGGGTCGATGACATAGCAACTGACATGGATAAAATTGATGGGGTCAGCTGCCACACTGTCAAAACGTTAGGGTTAGGGGCAATTATGCAAACTTTGTTAACGGTAGGGACAAGAATGGACGAAAAGTATAACGGGTGGCACAAGTAAACAATAAACAATAGTAGAGGGATATTTTTGACCCTTTTCCCTTCTTAGAAGGATGGACCAGACAAACTACCATCCATTGGGTTAAATTTAACTCAGGAAATGTATTGAAACCTCACAAATTAAATTCCAAGTAACAGCATGTAAAATAAAAAGAATATCTTGAATTTGTGCTTTTCTTTAATTTTCTTACCTATGATAGGTTATAATGAAATTTAAGTGCTATATCCAACTTCTGAGAAATTTTTTGTGAACCAACTTCTAGTGCTAATTATTCGTTCTGGTATTCTTCTTTTCTGACAGCACTAAGCAAAAGCCAGAAGCAGAACTGAAGGATTCTGTTGCTGCAAGAAAAGTGCAGAAGGCCGATCGGGAGAAATTGAGGAGGGATCGGTTGAATGAACAGTTCACTGAATTAGGAAATACTCTTGGTAAATAAAAACTTCTTATTTGTTCTTGTTTACTCCTATTCTTGCTGTGTTCTCTTTACCTCGATGTGCAGGCATGTCATTCTTTCAGATGCACATTGATACCTTGATACCTATGGTCTTTGTTTGTGAAGCCATTAGACTAATTCCCTAGGAAAATTTTCTTTTATGGTTTCTGTTGTTGTTACGGATCTATTGTCTTTGAGCCGAGGGTCTCCCGGAAACAGCCTCTCTATCCCTCCAGGTAGGGGCAAGGTCTGCATACACTCTACCCTCCCCAGACCCCACTAGTGGGACCAACAACCCAGTAGAATCCCACTAGTAGGGTCTGGGGAGGGTAGAGTGTACCTTACTCCTACCCCGGAGGAATAGAGAGGTTGTTTCCGGGAGACCCTCGGCTAAGAGACAATAGATCCGTTACAACAACAGAAACCATAAAAATAATATCGGCACCGTAAGAGATACCAAATAAATGGAAGGGCAATAATAATAATATTTTAAAAAAAAGTGTGAAACACAATAAAAACCGCTAGCAGTCCTAGACAAAACACTAGCTGGCACAACAACAAGGAAAAAAGCTCGACTACCGCATAACCTACAACCCTACTCGACCTCCACACCTTCTTAGCAAGGGCCATGTCCTCGGAAATCTGAAGCCGCGTCATGTTCTGTCTGATCATCTCGCCCCAATACTTCTTAGGTCGTTCTCTACCTCTTCTCGTACCTGCCAAAGCCAACCGCTCACACCTCCTAACCGGGGCATCTAGACTCCTCCTCTGCACGTGCCCGAACCATCTAAGTCTCGCTTACCGCATCTTGTCGTCGATGGGAGTCACGCCCACACTCTCCCGAATATCGTCATTCCTAATCTTATCCAGCCTAGCGTGCCCGAACATCCATCTCAACATTCTCATTTCTGTTATTTTCATCTTGTGAATATGTGAATTCTTGATTGACCAACACTCAGCCCCATACAACATGGCCGGTCTAACCAATTTTTAAGGTCACTTTGCTTCCGGTAGTGGTCTTAGATGCATCTTGAATGAATATGTTGCATCAGTATGGCATACAGTTATACTATACAGCTGATAAGGGAATAAGAGAAAAATAAGGAAAATACAGTGAAAGAAAGAGTTTACTTTCTCTTTTAACTACTTTAAAACTAGAAAAGAGGTTTATTTCATGCTTTGTTCTCAGCAATATGTCTTGTATCACTTTAGAATGCGCCAGGAAGCTGAATTAGCAGGAGCTACTTTATGTGAAGAGGATGTGCAGAAACACACTCAACTGAACCTTCAATGCGGATTGAGGGAAAAAAATACTTTAATGCAGTCCTTCAACATTGTATCCTGAACTTTGAAGAGGCAAATCTTATTACCGCTGTACTTTTAGCGCTAGTTTTGTTGCACCACCTGCTAAACATTCATTATGCTGGAGTATGTTAGAGCTTTAAGGAAACTTAAGCACGCATAGAAATCCTAAATTTTTCGGCAACTTAAAATGCAGATCCTGATAGGCCTAAAAATGACAAGGCATCCATTCTCAGTGATACCGTTCAAGTGCTGAAGGATTTGACTGCTCAAGTGAGGAAACTAAAATCTGAGTATGCTGCACTTACTGACGAAAGTCGGGAGGTGATATCTTGACACTTCCTAAAACCATGTAGTTTATTCACTTATGTTCCTTTTGGTGTAATTTTCATGCCTAATTTTGTTTTAGAGCAGTTGACTCAGGAGAAGACTGATCTCCGAGAAGAGAAGGCATCTCTTAAATCTGATATTGAGAGCCTTAATGCCCAATATCAACAAAGACTGAGGTCCATGTATCCATGGGCAGGGATGGATCCTTCCATGGTCATGCATCCACCTTCATATTCATATCCAATGCCTGTACCGATACCAACTGGAGCGATTCCAATGCATCCATCTCTGCAGCCATACCCTTTTTTTGGGAATCAGAATCCTGTAGCTGCCCCAAATCCATGTTCACCTTTTGTTCAATACATGGCTCCCAGCACACTGATGGACCAGCAACCGGCACAGCAGATTTCCCCTGTCATGCAGCCAAGTAATAGGACCCATGATTCTGGCAGACAAGACTCCCGAAACAAGTCGTCTGATCAAGGAGAGAGCAGGATCGAGAAAAATGAAGATTCCAATGAAGTTGCGACAAATTTAGAGCTTAAGACACCTGGACCTGCATCTGAGCAGGTTATCTTTGCTCAATTCCAATTTATTTGATCTACTTCCCCTTCTTGAATATTCCGAAGTCTTTTGGCCCTTTTCTTAAATGGCCATGTTTACAATCTCCAGAAATTCTAATTAATTCTAAACAGCTACTGTTAGTTTATTTTAGATTAGCCTTGATGTCACTTTTTTCCAACAAACTACTCCACTAGCATGTTAAACATACAAGTATATCTGTTCCAACTTTCTTTTCTCACTTCATTGCTAGTGAATGGATTATCAAATAGGACAACAAATTAGTTGTTTGATCATGACATTAAATTGTGCAGGAGCTTTCATCTGGACGAAGGATCTGCAGAAAGCTATCAAGTAAGGATAACAGCCTCACTGATGGAAGTTCGTCAAGTAGATGTTCATCATCCTATAGTGTGCAGGCTATTTCTTCAAATAGTGTAGTTAGGGGAAAAAAGACAGAGTGATTGACAAATGGAAGAGAGCAGGGACCTGGTTTTCCATGGTTATTTCTAAACCTTAAGTGATCAATATCAGGTCGTATATTTGTTGTATATATACTTTCTAGGTTCAGGAAGCTGTTGTAGGTGTAAAATGTGTCCGACTTAGAATTTTTCTCCAGATAGCTGGCATTTCCCTAAGAATGATATTTAAAAAGATTGTTCAGCTTTCATGTATCTTTAATGTAAACAGTTCAGGCTATCTAATTTTTTCATGATTATTGTTATTCTTTGCCTGTCATACCTAATCTTAGTGCTCTCTGCGCGCTTCTATACGTTTCAAGTGCTTACTTTGATAAAAATCTGTAAGTTTGGTTGAGTAAGTAGGTTTTTCTGGTGCTTAACCCCAATGCTGAATCATGGAATGATGTATATCTTGAACTTAAACCTTTTACAATATCTTGTCTAATAAGTTGCAATTTTCAACCAGCTGCATATCACAATGTACAGTTGAAGTGTAGAAGAGTATATTTTCTTACATTTAATCAGTAAGGAACATGCCTAGCTGCTCAGAGAACATGAACATGTTTCTGTTATCATTCAGTTTCTCTGCATAGCCATTTGAAATTATATCCAGCTTTCTGCTAGTCTGCGTGTTAATTTCTTATCCTAATGTTGAAACAAGGGCTCCTGCTTCTCACGTGAAAGGTTGATTGAGAACTGAAAGAGGTGCGAATATGTTTATCTGGATAGTTGTGTTCCTATGAGCGACACATTGGTCTTTATATGTTTTGGTCACGTCCCTTTCTGTGACTTTACTTTACTTTATTAAAAAAAATTCTGTCATGCAGGATCCTGCATTGGTATTCTCTAGCTTCCAATGAAGGTTCAGTTGCCGTGGCTTTGTCATCATGGAAAATAAATTGCTGAACGATCATCAGTGGATGAATTGTAAGACCCTCATTTTTGTCTCATTGAATATTTTTAACTATCCAGCTCTTACTGCCATGTTCCGGGTGTAACTAGCTCCTTTTTTAAAAGCTAAATGACGAGCTTTCTGATTTCGGCTGCTCTTACTTATGTTGCGTACTGCTTGACACTTGTAAATTATACCGAGTTACTTGGCGCCTGTTTAAACATACAAAGATCTGTTTAAAGTAATAACTTGTGATTGTTCTTCATTTTAGTTTAAGATATCCTCAATCAGTTGGTGGCTAGACTAATCCAAAATTGTGTCATGTTTTTCATTTTAATTTAACTTTAAGTATCCTCAATCAGTTGGTGGCTAGACTAATCCAAAATTGTGGGCAGAAATGGCGTGGGGTAGTCACTTTTTTAATGTGGTATTTAGTTTTTATCTAGCATATTTAATGCTGAGTAAAAATAACAACTACTCTATTAAAATTAATACGAAAAGACGGGTTTACCCTTTCTTTATTAGTGTTGTGTAAATATTAAGGACATGGTGTCCTTAACTTCATGAATGCTGTGTAAATATCAAGGACAAAATGAAATTAAGGACATGATGTCCCAAAGTTTAACAACAGAAGGTTCAAATACAGGACACTTTGTCCTTAATATTTACATAGCACTCATGAAGTTAAGGACACTATGTCCTTAATATTTACTCAACACTCATGAAGTTAAGACACTATGTCCTTAACACATTGTTATAAATAGCGCTCACCTCACAGCTAATAGCGTGAGGTGAGGCGAGACAGTGTCGCTATAGACCCTCTGTTGCGTTGCACATCAAAATAGTGCTCGCCTCTGCCTATGTAGCGAGAGGCGATAGTGTCGCGAGAAGCGACTGTAGCGTCGCTTTTTTAAAAAAAATAAAAAAGAAAAATGGCAAAGACTTAAGTCGCGATTAGGGCTTGACAACAGAGTTTCTTCGAGCTTCTTCAACTTTGAACAAAACAACAGAACTTCAACAGAGGTTTCTAAACTCGCGATTAGGGCTCGTCTGCCATCGTCTTCTTCATCGCCTGCCATCGTCTTCTTCATTGTCTTCTTCAAGCTTCAACAGAGGTTTCTGCCACTGAAAGACCTGGTATGCTTCTTCTTCTTTCTTCTTTCTTCTTTCTTCTTTCTTCTTTCTTCTTTCTTCTTTCTCCTTCTTCTTCTCTTCTTCTTTCTATCTTTTTTCCTCTGTTTTTTGTCGAAAAGAACAGAAACATAGGTTTGTTTTTGTGTTGTATTTTTCGAGCAAATTACATAGGTCTTTCTTCTTCTCTTAATTTTTTTGGCTCTGTTTTGGAAAAATAACAGAGGCTATTTCGAGGCCTTGTTTTGGCAAAATACAGAGGTCTTCACCTATTTTGTTTGCCTTTTTTTCAATTATTGATTTATAGTCTTATAGAGTAGAATTAATCACATATTGATTTGAATTTTTCTATAAAACAACGTTGAAATGGAGTCATCCGATAGTAATAAACGAAATGATATAGCTTGGAATTATGCTATACAAGGCTCATCAAGATCCATAATTAAATGTGTGTTTTGTGAAAAAATATATCATGGTGGGATAACTCGTCACAAGCAACATTTGATAGGTGGATTTGAAAATGTAGTACAATGTCCCCTTTGTCTGCCCGAGGTTAGGGAGGAAGTAAAAGCGTTTGTTGATAAGAAAAATATGACAAGAACTCAAATGAATTTTGAAGCATCGGTGAATCTGATTGATGAAGATGATGAAATGGATGAAGATGGTGAAATGGGACCCCACCCCCCACCCCCTCAAAAAAAAACTCATAAGATATCTTATAGTTCTAGTGGGTCATCCACGGCACGTACGGCGACAAAAGGTCCTCTCAATCTTTATTTCTCGGCAAAACAACAAGAAAAGGGAAAAGGTAAAGAAGGTTCATGTTTAGAAGCCAAGAAGATTTTGAGGGATCGTGCCGTAAGTGCCTTTGCAACATGGATGTATGATGCATGAGTTCTTTTCAGCTGTGTTAACTACAAAACTTTTGATAAATTCATTGAGGCCGTAGGACTATATGTCCAGGAATGAAGTCTCCTAGCTATCATGAAGTTAGAGTAACTCATCTTAAAAAAGAGGTGAAGAAGATAGACCAAATTATTGAGGAGCATAAAGTGGAATGGAACAAGTTTGGATGTTCCATTATGATGGATAAATGGACAGCACAAAATAGAAAAATGATCATAAATGTGTTGGTGAACTCTCCATGAGGGAGTATTTTTCTTGAATCTCACGATGCTAGCAACTCTTCTATGGATGGAAGCAAAATGTACAGCTTGTTTAGAAAGACTATTAATAAAATTGGAAGGAAAAATGTTGTACAATTTGTTACAGATAATGCTAGTGAGAATGTTAGTGCGAGTAGAATGATGGAATCTATGTATCCACACATTTATTGGACTCCATGTGTTGCCCATCGTATCAACTTGATGACATATTCAAGGAAAACCCATATGCTTCAGGTAACTTTAATATAGTTATCTTTAAAGCCTTTAACTTTATTTATACTTATGTCCTATTCTATTAAGTATTAACTATAAAATTGTTATTGTTACTTTTACAGTTTTCACTAAGGTCGTCAGGGTATATTCTTACATTAGTTAGAGGTCGTTGTTGTTGAATTTGATGAGGAAATTCACAAATAAAAGAAATTTGGTGAAACCGGCCAAGACTAGATTTGCTACGGCTTTCTTAACTTTGCGTAGTTTTTACTTGCAAAAGAAAAACTTGAGAAAGCTAGTTCTTTCAAATAAATGGAAAGAAAATAGATATGCAAAGGAAGCTGCGGGGAAAGAAACTGCCAAAGTTCTTATTTCTCCATCATTCTGGAGTGACGTCGTTCAGGCTCTTAAAGTTGGTGGTCCTTTGATTAGGGTGTTTCGTATGGTGGATGGGGAGAGAAAACCACCAATGAGCTATCTTTACGAAGCTATGGATAGAGCCAAAGAGACTATTGCAGCGTCATTTTGGAGGGAAATGTTAGGAAATATGAGAAAGTTTTTGAGATAATTGATACCAAGTGGGGGAATCAACTCCATCAACCTTTGCATGCAGCAGACCATCTTCTGAACGCGAGATTCTTTACCAAGAACACTAGATATGAAACTTTGGCTTTAGAGGTGTGGATTGGATACCATGCATGTCTTGTGAAGTTGGTCCCTAATCCAGCGACGATAGATCAAATAGGGAAGGAGTTTGGTAGCTACTCACAAGCAGAGAGCCTATTTGGTTTACAAGCGCCCACTAGATCCAGAGACATCGCCAGGTAACTAACTTTAATATAGATATCCTTATAACTTTATTTTAATTTATTTGATTTATACTTATTAACTTTTAATTTTTTTTTTTCTATAGTTGAATGGTGGAAGCAATTTGGACATCAAACTCCAAAGTTGCAAAATTTTTCCATCAAAGTACTAAGCCTAACTTGTAGTGCATTTGGATGCGAGAGTAATTGGAGCGTATTTGAGCATGTAAGAAGTAGATTTATTATATTAATATATTCTATGTTGTATTATTATTAGTATCTATTAATTAATCTAAACAACTTATGCGCAGATTTACTCCAAGAAAAGGAATAGGCTTGAGCTATCGTGTCTCAATGATCTAGTGTATATTAAATACAATAGAACATTGATGCGACGTTATGAAGCTCACGATACCATTGATCCAATTTTGTTGGACAACATTGACGAGGCAAATGAATGGTTAACTGGAGTCCCCCAAAATCATGAAGATGAACAAGTGCATGAAGGAGATGATCTTGATTGGGGTACTGTTTCTATGGCGTCTGGAGTTGAGGAGAATATCTATGGTCTTAGAGGGAGTTCTTCAAGTTACAAGGGAAAGGGAGTAGCAAGTTCAAGTCGGTCCCTAATTGATGAAGACTCCGAGGATGAAGAAGATGATAGCCAATGTAATACTAACATTCATGAAGTTGTAGAATTTGAAAATCTTGAAGAAGAATAGATATTGCTTGTTTTAGACTATTAGACTTTAGTTTATGAATCTACTATAAGTCTATGACTATCTATTAAGTCTTTAATTTTTGAATGATATATTTATTAATATATTATTGTTATTGAGTTTTTAGTTATATGTGTATAATATTTTATATTTTTGTATAAATTATCGTTTCACATCAAAAAGATGAGTGTTTCGTTGCGCGCCTCTCGCCTTAGTGAAGCGGGCCCTCGTTGCTTTTTGTCGTTGCACGCTGTCTGAAGACTGCCTTAACATTTACACTGCACACATGAAGTTAAGGACACCATGTCCTTAACATTTACATTGCACATATGAAGTTAAGGACAACAGAAGGTGCAAATACAGAGTACTTTGTCCGTAATATTTACACAGCACTCATGAAGTTAAGGACACCATGTCCTTAATATTTACTCAGTACTGATGAAGTTAAGGACACCATGTCCTTAACATTAACTCTGCATATATGAAGTTAAGGACAAGATGTCCTAAAGTTTAAAACAGAAGGTACTAAATCAGGACACTTTATCCTTAATATTTACACATGCTCATGAAGTTAAGGACATCATGTGTAGCACATGGGTAGTTTCGTCCGGGCGGGTAAAAATTTATTAAAAAACACTGACTAAAGAGTAAATACATTTTAAACAGTGACTTAAGAGTAAATACAGTTCTAATCAGTGGCTAATTGTGCACTTCTCAAATTGTAGCAAGTAAGCTCACTAAACAGTAAAATGCTTTGTGCTGCACCGCTCGATCGTGATAACTCATGATTGTGCAAAGCGGGGCAGGTCAAGACTCAAAGAGGAGCATTGTTTCCCCGTACAAGCTGATATTTCTCCCTCCTGATCTTTTTCTCGTGCAAACTAGTAAATGTACTATTGTACATGACTCCATTACTTAAATGGCCACTCAATTATTCGAAATTATCTTGTAAAATCATTTTGCTTTTGTTTGTAACAGAAAAGTTAATTATGCCTATAGCACTCAGAAGGTCACTCAACCTGATTTCTCAAACTTTGATTGTCAAATACCTATTTCACCCTCTAAATTATCAACTTTTATCTTTTTCTTTTTTTAAATACTTTTTAATCAACATTATGGATTTACCTATAGAATAAATAAATTTTATTTAAAAAAAATATTTTCTAGCATATATAATAAATAATATAATTGAGCATAATTTTCAAGAATATATAGTTGTTCCAGTTTATGCGAACATATTTATTTTTTGATCCGTTTAAAAAAGAATGACCCCTTTTTAAATTTGAAAATAATTTAGCTTAAATTTCCAGTTCTGCCCTTGATGAGAAGCTTTTATAACCACACAAATACTCTTGACCCCTTTTTGACTTGTTTCGGACCGCAAATTCAAAATGTCTTCATTTTTTTTAAACTCTGTGCCCAGTCAAATAGGTTCACATAAATTGAAACAGAGGGAGAATATTATAAAAATATCTTATTTAAACAATTATTTTCTATAGTATGTGTGTGGAATATATATTTTAAAATTTTTATTTTCTTTCATTCTCAGTTGTGTAAATAAATTTTTGAGATTTTGTTTTTAATATCAAGATTTTTTATTTCGACCAAATTGTTCTAATTAACTTTCTACTATACTCAATATTTTATTATTCCAACATTATATATGCTTAAATACTATTTTTATTTTTTAATTTATAAATAATATTTATTTATTCTAAGGTAAGTCCATAATATAAATTAAAAAGAGAAAAATTATAACATTAAAAATCTAAAAAAGAAGAAGATCAAACCTGATAATTTAGAGGGTAAAATAGGTATTTGGAGATAAAAATTTTGAGAAATTTAGTTAGAGTGACCTTTTGGGCACTATAGGCATAGTTAAGTGACTTTGTTGTTACAAACGGAATAAAGATGACTTTGATAGATAATATCAGATAGTTGAGTGACCATCTGAGTAATGGACAACAACAACATACCCAGTATATTCCCAACAGGTGGGGTCTGGGGAAGGTAGTCTGTACATAGACCTTACCCCTGCCTAATGAAGGTAGAGAAATTGTTTCCAATAGACCCTCGGCTAAAAAGGAAGAGAGAATAAAAAGAGGGAGATGAAGGATAAGTAGTACCAAATAATAACAACTGATAATACAGTATCTGAGGCAAACAAAACCACATAACGTAATTAAGATCTGAGAATACAAAGGGACATGTGTGTTACTAAGACTATCGGTGAGCAACTAAGAAACTCCCAACTATCTACTAACTTTCTACCCTAATCCTCGACCTCCACACCTTCCTATCAAGGGTCATGTTCTCAGTGAGCTGAAGCACCGCCATGTCCTGCCTAATCACCTCTCCCCAACATTTCTTAGGTCTACCTCGACCTCTTCTCAAACTCGCCATGGCCAACCTCTCACACCTCCTAACAGGAGCTTCAATGCTTCTCTTCTTAACATGTCCGAACCATTTCAGCCTCGACTCCCGCATCTTGTCTTTCGCGGAGGCTACTCCCACTTTTCCCCCGATAGTTTCATTACTAATCTTATCTCTCTTGGTACACCCACACATTCATCTCAACATTCTCATTCTGCTACTTTCATCTTCTACACATGGGAGTTCTTAACTGGCCAACACTCAGCCCCATACAACATAGTCGGTCGAACCACTACTCTATAAAACTTACCCTTAAGTCTTGGCGGCACATTCGTATCACATAAAATACCAGAAGCGAGCCTCTATTTCATCCATCTCGCTCCGATGCGATGTGTGACATCTTCGTCAATCTCCCCGTTACTTTGGATAATAGACCCGAGATACTTGAAACTTGTTCTCTTGGGGATAACTTGAGCATCAAGCTTTACATCTACGTCTGTTTCATGGGTCTCGTCACTGAATTTGCACTCCAAGTATTCTGTCTTGGTTCTGCTCAACTTGAAACCTTTAGACTTCAAGGTGTGTCTCCAAACCTACAGCCTCGCGTCTCGTCAATCAACACTATATCATCAGCAAATAGCATGTACCAAGGCACATCCCCTTGGATGTGTCACGACAACACATCCTTTGCCAAGGCAAATAAAATGCTAAGAGTCGATCCTTAATGCAACCCCATCACAACAGGAAAATACTCCGAGTCACCTTCCACAGTCCTCACAACAGGAAAATGCTCCGAGTCATCTGAGTAATGGACTCTATTATATATTTACAGGCTCACATGTGGATCTGTGCTACATGCCATGCTACTTTAAACCTAAAAAGTATAATATCCACCTCCCATATTAAAACATCTTTCTTTCTCATCAACAATTTGGTATCGGCTGCTTGAGTGTCTCAGTTCAAAAGGAAAAGTAGGCTGATAGGTGGAAACCATACTCAAAGCATATATTCCAAAGCCACCCTTGTACTAGTAAATCGTAAAGCGACGCAATCCTTGCAAGCACTTATAACATAAAATAAATGCATGCAACACCACTCAAGAGATAAAAGAAAGACTTGAGAGTTAAGTACCAAAGCAAGAAAAAGATAGAGATGGATTGGTTGTATCCCAAAAGAAGGGGTCAAGAATGGAAACAAGGTTGGACAAACGAGAGACTAGCCTCAGTTTCAGTTCCACCGCTTCCATTGCTGGCCATATTTGCCATTGTTATTTTCTTGCTGTCATTGTCTCAATACAATAACTATAAAGAACAGTTGGAACAAACTAGGATCAATTTGCAGCTATTTTTCTATCTAGTACCAGTCTTCTTGATCTTCCTCATGCGTTCAAGCTTGCTAAATGGGGGATTCAACTTCTGGGGTCCGTCGCAGCCTCGGCATAACAACTCCGGTTACAAAAGAAGCAGAGCAGAATTTCCATGGGGTGTCGCAATCTTGGTGGTGGTGCTTATAGTACTGGTTTCTTATCAGTCCTCATTTCAGTCCAAGTGGTTCCCTTTTAGTGTATCTGATTAGTTATGTCTTCTACAAGTTTTAGCTCATAAATCCCTTTTACAAGTGTGAAGAAATATGTATTCAGGATGGATTTAAGGCGAGTTCTGTGAGTTCAATGAAATTATTCTATACAACCATTGTTCTAGCGTTGATTGTAATCTTTGAATAGAAGGAACCGTCTGTCCACAAAAAAAATTTCCTTTTTTTTTATTTTTGTTTTTTAAAAATGTATTTGTCCATGATATTTTACAAGTTTTTGGAAATTCTTCGAAAATGAGTTTTTCAAAGTTTTTCCCCCTCTCAATATTACAATATTTTTTAAAACGAAATGCATGTCCAAACATAATTTCAAATTTCAAATCATTTTCAACTTAACTCCAAATACTACTTTCTTTTGAAAAAATTCAAATTTTTATGTCCAAAAGCGTTCTTAATTTCTCATTGAGAATTGGTTACAGCATCATTTGAACTCTTACCATCATTTGAAAATGATCATTGACCTGTATTTGCTTCTCTCTTTTTCCCTTTTGTCCTCAGTTAAATAGTTTTATCTATGTGATCGAGTTTTGCAAAGTTCTATCTTCCGTGAATAAAACAAAGTTGCATTAGGCTGGCGCGGTTAGTGTAAGATTTAAGAAATCGTCAAATAATAATGAATTTTTTGATTTGAACATGGAATAATTGATATAGAGGATTTATTCAGCTTATACAACTAATTTTGGTTCTCAATACAAGTACAGACGTCTCCGTTCCGATCCGCAAGACTTTATTAAACCTGTTTATGACTCGTAACATCTATGAACTTAGAGCTTTGATACCAACTTGTCACGACCCCAATCTCCAACCTTAGGACGTCGTAATGGCATCTAGTCTCTAATAATAGGTAAGCCTAACATACATGAAGAAATAACGAATGTAATAATAGAACTTCAAATTTAAACTAACTAGCTATCATAAAAGAACTCCACAATATAGCTGACAATAACTCCAAAAAATTTGGTGAGATTGAGTCATAAGCTCTACGTGGATATACTGAAACAATCCTAATACCTCACTATCTACGTAAAGAGTGAGCAACAGAAAAGAAACATAGATAGAGGGTGAGTTAGAGGCCTGCAAACACCGACAGATATACCTTGCAGTCTCCGATCCGAAAGCTCAACTCACTGATGCCTAACCTGGTATGAGGTACCTGGATATGCTTAAAAAGATGTGCAAGAGTGTAGTATGAGTGCACCACAACGGTACCTAGTAAGTATCAAGCTTAACCTCGGTACAATATTGACGAGGTCAGGTCAAGACACCTACTAGGATAAGAATAAGAAATTGAACAAGTATAATACAGTCTAAGAATGTAAACGAGAAAAATAAGGCAATAAGGAAATACAACAAAGTAGCCTGCAACTGAATTAAAGAAATAAATGTAGCACGGAAGGAAACACATAATAAGAACATCAAGGAAACAATAGGGACAAATGCTAGTGAGGTAAATGAAAGATAACAACAAGAATCGCAACCAAAGTACCACCTCGTAAATCTCATTTCACAATCACAATCTTTCCTTATATTACTGCGGGAGTCTTACATTTAGTTTTGAAAATCATTTCCCCCAAAATAGCTACCCGTGTTTTAGCTACCTTATCACACCACGTGGCTTCAAATAGTTTCCGTACTAGCAATACGCGTATCAAGCTCACCTTATTTTACCGCATGCGTATCAACCCCTTTCTTTATACCACCGCATGCATATCAATATCACAACATAACACAACTCGCACCTCAAGTTCCCAAATACCATAGCTTGCCAAAAGAATCAACAATAATATTGTTTTCACAACAAATAGCATATGGCTCAATTACAATGTGTACAAGAATCTCAACAATAGCAGCTGAAAGTGAATAGCTCAACAAGAATGATATTTCAACAACTTACAACTTTGCCTCAATGTGGCCACAGATTTTACAACTTTAACACCAAAACTCAACAATAAAATATTCCAAGAATAACAACTTCAAGTAAGGTAACTCAACCAATAAATATTTAACAAGGCAAAACAATAACTTCAATTAGGCATGTAAGGGCAAATAACAAGTAAGAGACGGGACAAGTAGTTAACAGTGTCAAATAAAGCATGTAAAGATAAATTAATGATGAAAGATATAACATGTTATGGCAATACGATTAAAGGCATGAAAAGAAGCTAAATAAACTAAAGCGGTAAATTACCACATATAGCCCGTTTACTAACTCGTCACCTTGTGTACACTTTTTTCACGTACCACAATTAACACAAAAACACACCAATCCTAAGAAAAAAAATTTCCACATAAAGTTAGACAAGATACTTACCTCAAAACATGCTAACTCAATCCACTAATAAGTCGTTTTCGCAAATATCCGACTCCGAACAGCTCGAATCTAGCCAAAATAAATTTATACTATAAATACACACCATAAGAAACTATTCTGGATAATAAAGTTGCAATCTTTAAAAAAAATTAAAAGTCAACTCAAAAAGTCAACCCCGGGCTCGCATCTCGAAATCCTACCAAACTTACAAAATCCGAATACCCATTCAATAACGAGTCCAACCATACTAAAATCATTCAATTCCGACCTCAAATCAGCCTTTAAATCCTCAAAATATAGATTATGAAGTTTTCACAAATTTTTTCATTTTTTCAACTCAAACACTAATTAAATGATAAAAATAATAATGGATTCATGTATAATAGTCAAATCTGAGTTAAAATCACTTACCCCGGTCAATTCCTTGAAAATCTCTCTCAAATTCGACCAAAACTGAGGTCTCTAACTCAAAAGATGAAGAATGGGAACAAACCCTCAATTTGCCCCCTTTTAACCTTGTGATTCTGCATCGGCTGGCCAAGAACCGCTTCTGCAGCTCCGCACCTGTGGAAAATCCATCGCACGTATGGCTTCTTTTTAAGCCAAAACCTTTTCGCTTATGCGGTCAAAAACCGCTTCTACGGGCAATGGCTCGCTTCTGCGATCTCGCTTATGCGGAAGCTTCACCGCACTTGCGGTCCTCCCCAACCCAACTCAAATTCGCTTCTGCGGTAAGCCAACCACACCTGCATTTCTGGACTTACGGCCAAGCCCACCACAGGTGCGATGACACCAGAAGTTCATCAACCTTCAACCATCAACAAATCCAAAAATAATCCTGATTTTACTCCTATTCACACTTGGCCCCTCCGGGACCCCGTACGGATATACCAACAAGTTCCAATATACATAGAGAACCTACTCGAGGCCTAAAATCACATCAAACAACATCGATTCAACAAATTGCAACTTAATTCAAACCTATTAAAACCATGAACATCTAACTTCTAAAACTAATGCCAATTCATACCAAACCAACTCCAAATGGCCTCGATTTTTGCACACAAGTCATAAATGACAACACTGACCTATCCAGCTCCCGGAACCGAAATCCGACCCCAATATCATTAAAGTCAACTCCTCGTCAAATTTCTCAACCTTCGAAATCTTCAACTTTCTAACTCTCGCCAATTCAAGCCAAAACGACCTACAGACCTCCGAATAAATATCCGAACATGCTCCTAAGTCCAAAATCATCATACAACGCTATCGGAATGGTCAAAACTCCATTTCAGAGTCGTCTACGAAAAAGTCAAACTCCGGTCAACTCTTTCAACTTAAGCTTCTAACTTTGGAACTAAGTGTTCCATTTCATTTCGAAACTCACCCGAAAATAAACCAACCACCCCGGCAAGTCACATAACCATAATATAACATAGAGAAGATAATAAATAGGGGAACATGGCTAAAATACTCAAAATAACCGGCCGAGTCGTTACAGGATTAGGTTGCACGCCACAACAATATTTCTTTATATATATTTGTGGATTGCGTTGCGCGCGCAACGGAAAAAAGAATTGATATTTATATATATTTGTGGATCGATTGCATACCGCAATGAAGAAGACTTATTTATTGTGTTTGACTGTTACATCTGTACCGTATTTTCGAGTGAGAAGTTGAGCAAAAGTGTTATTCTGGGGATCTCTAGTAGTTGACCTACGGGTCCGGATACTTGAGTTTACTGTTATATTCTATTCCTGTTTCTGTTATTATTGTTTGGTACAAGTTTATTGTGAGTGTCTTGTCCTAGTCTCGTCACTACTTCGTCGAGGTTAGGCTGGCACTTACAAAGTACATGAGGTCGGTTGTAATCATAATACACTTTTGCACTTCTTGTGGAGATACCGGTGTTGGTTCCTACGGTGCGTAGCAAGACTGCTCGGATTTTAGTTGCTTTTGGAGACTTGAGGTAGAGTTGTTGGTGTTCGCAGTCTCTGATGTCCCCCTCTATCATGTTTTTTACTTTTTTTTTAGTTTCAAACAATTTTACTTTAATTCATACCGTATTTGTAGTATTCTAGTTACTCATGTGCTTGGGACTTCGAATTTCTGGGAGTAGCTTAGCACCGTGTTATTTATATTAATATTGTATTCATTGTTGAGTTTATTAGTCATTAATTATCATCACCTGCAATAAGTGTTAAACTGGTTATTAATTTGATAACGTCGGCTTGCCTAGCAAATAGATGTTAGGCGCCACCACAGTCCCGATGTTGGGAATTCTGGGTCGTTACACTAACTATGCCTATAACATTTAGACGGCCATTCAACCAATTAAATACCTATTTTACCCTCTAATTTATCAGTATTTATTAATTTTCTACTTTTTAATATTTTGATAATTTTAAATCTATATTACATACTTACCTATAGAACAAATAAATTTTATTTATAAAGTAAAATAGTGATCAACAATTTTTAAGCATATATAATGGTGTAATAATAAAAATATTAATACGACAGTTTTCAAATATGTATAATGTATATATAGAAAATATCTCTACTTTAAATAACTTTTTTGGTATTACATGCATTGAATATATGTTTTAAACGATTTTAATTTCTTTCATTCTCAATTGTGTATATATATTTTTGAATTTTTTTTATTATATCAAAACTACTAATATGAACAAGTTATTCTAATTAATGTTTTACTATGCTCAATTATATTATTATTATTCCAACATTACATATCAATGAAAATTGTTTGCTTTATAAATAAATTTATTTATTTTGTAGATAATTCCGCAATATAGTTAAAAGAGAGAAAAAATATCATAGTGTTTTAAAATGTAATAGCAAGAAAAATAAAGATTCATAATTTAGAGGGTAAAATAAGTATTTGACAACTAGAAAATTTGAGAAATCTGGTTGAGTATCTTTTTGAGTACTATAAATATAGTTAAGTGATTTATCTGTTACAAAATTAGAAAAACATAATTTTACTAATTCACATATGCGAGATAAAATTTTCTAATATCAAGCTTTTAATTGATCACCCTTGAATAACCATTCGCAGTTCCCCCACTCAAGGACCAGGTGACAAGCTGCTAATTTCCATAATCTCAAAGTAGAATAATACTAGCTGCATTATTGGTTTATTTATCGGCCGTTATACGGGTTTTAGGCCTTTATATCTTTTTACAATGTTGAAATAAAGAAAAGGAATTTTTTAGATCTCTTACGTGTAAAGGATAAATATATCATGTGTAAAAAGCAAATTTTTCATGTATAAAAAAAAGATGAGGTCATAAAACTAAAAATAAGTTTGTAACGGGTCATAAAATTATTTGACCCCTTATAGATGGTTGTGTAACTTTTCGTTTTTGGGTTTAAGAAGAATGTATTTTCTTGAGATTTTTCATTCCTATACACTACTTGAAACTTTATTACCCTTAATGCCCATGTTTAGTTAATTATCCGGTATAAATAAGTTTTGTTTACAAAATATATACAATCCACCTTAAAAGGCTTTTAATCTATTATTTGTACCTTCAATCAAAGAATGTAGTTACACTCTTTTCCTGTTTTCTTTCCTCTTCTCTTTCTTTATTTTTCTTCCGCCTTAAAATACACTAATCAATTAAAGTTAACGAAAAGTATTTAGATCAAAATAAAAAGTTCTTCACAAAAATAATGTGTGATTCAAGTAGGACAAAGATAATTAATTTGGGCTTACTATTTTTTTATTACAAGTTTGTGTACTGAAAAAGAAACTTGTCATTTGACAATTTATTTTTCTATTTTTTAATAGTGGAAAACATGTGCGGCGAAGGAGAATGGTTCTTTTTCATCCATCGAGATGAGTATTTTCGAGGAAAAATTGGAAAAATTCGGATTGTTGAATATGAAATAGGTTTTTGGCAGTGCTTCGGAAAAGAATTTCCAATTTATAATTCAGAAGGAGATGTAGTTGGCTTCAAGGTTAATTTGAAGTATTGTTCTGCATCGACTAAGTAGTTGTCAGTTTGTTAACATATCTCAGATAATAAATCATTCCAAAATTTATTCAGTTGTCAGTTTGTTAACCTATTATGAATTCATTTATATGCACACAATTATTTATGAGATTTTTTCCGTATATTATTCAGTTAATTACAACTATAATAACATACAACTTAAATACAAATTTTATACAATATGTCTTTTGTATATTTTGTATCTGATTTATACATAGTAAAAATAAATTTCATATAGCTAATTATATATTATACAACTTATCTATAACTTATCTATCATTTTCATACATTATTTCTATAATTTTTCTACAATTTTTCTATAATTTCACTACAATTTCGTAAACATAATGCATATCACATCGTCTTCTTCTTCTTCGAGTTTCAATCTGAAATTCAGCCAAAATCAAGTCTAATCTTCACCAAAACACCCTCAAAATTGAGATATAAACTCCAAACTATATTCCCAATTGTTTGCAACAACACCCCATCCAAACAAATAATGATTTTTGAAAATCCAAATTCGAATTCAAAGCTTCAAAGCTTTTTAATGGTTATCAACGGTGGAATTGCTGGTCTCTTTTTCTTTGATTTATATTACTGAAATTAGGGATTGAGAGATAGAGAGAGACGTAGAAAGAATTCCCAATTGTTTGCAACAACATCCAATTCAAACAAGTAATATTTTTTGAAAATCCAAATTTGAATTTAAAGTTTCAAAGCTTTTTAATGGTTATCAACGGTGAAATTGCTGCTCTCTTGTGCAAGATACATGGGGGAGAGGGGGTGGGATATGGGAGTGATTGTAGGAATTGATTAATTATCCTTAAATCCTAAAAATGTACATAATTGATAATTTTGTATATATGAGGTAATTAAAGTGAAACTTGAGTCGAGAGGATAATAAGGTTTTCAATAATGTATAGGTATGTAAAAATTCCTGACGAGAAATAACGTTACATGAAATTAAATGTCGTTTTCTATGCTTGGAGGGGTATAGTCGATGTTTTTCAAAATAGTGAAAATAAAAGTTTGATGACATGGAAACAAGTTGATTTAATTATGTTGCCTCTTTCTTATTTTGATCTATCCGACTTATTGTGAGTTCAAAATTTTAGAACTCAATTTATATGAATGTGGCAAGACTTATGCTGTTTTTTTTATCTACTTTAATTCATAATTGCTATTGCTTTGAGCTCATCCTCTAATTTGTACGATTGACATATTCAAACAGAATAAATTTAAGTTTTATTCATCAATACTGTAAAATTAATATTTTTTTTACACATTTGGTGTAATATAGTGTTACTTATCAAGCTTTCTAAATCATATCAATCCATATTTAATGTAGACGTGTACCATTACAATTAGCTTTATTAAGTGATTTAATTATTCAAAGAACTTTTTCTTAACATCATCATTACATTATAAAGCTCATCCTAAAAGGATTTGGCTTTATAACTTTACATTTTAGCTGTTCAAAATGAGCAAGAACTTTTTCTTAATTTATATCCTCACTCATGATTAACAATATATTTATTTATCATATGTACAAGACTCCAACTTTTAACATATCGAAATATTATTCATTTTCCATATGACTCGAAATTACTTAGCTAGCGTTTGATCATAGATTTTTAAATTTATTTTGGGTGAAGTTTGACTAAACATATTTCCCAAATTTATTTTGAAAAAATATGTGTATTATTAGAGATTTGACCCAAAACCACCTACTGAGTTTGTTTTGGGATTTAGAATTTTGTCAAAATATAGGCAAATTCTATGGCCAAATATGTGTTTGCCAAATAAAATCCAAATTTATTTTGGTAAAATCTATGGTCAAACGGGTCCTTAGTGATTGATTGCGGAGGCGTTTTAATGTTTATTATTATCACCGGAACAAGCATGATTCATTCAATGAAAGAGTCGGTCAATTAGTTTTTTGATTTTTTACAAATTTATTTTTTAGTTTTATAATCTTATTTCTTTTTTTTTTTACATATAAAAAATTTATTTGTACTATTTTTTACCTATAAAAGATCTAAAAGGGCATAAGGTACAAATAACACGAGAGCCAGCTAATTTGCAGAGAGTTATAGCACAGCAATACTCCCAAAACCAATAGCCCCCATTTCTGAATTTCACCTTAGATTATTTACAGATTTACCCCCACATACACATTTACATTCCAAATTTACACACCTAACCCATTTCATCTTTTTCCTTGTTTTGTTGCTTCCCAGCCGATGAAAAAAACTGCTGCTACTGTTCAGTACTGACAAAAGATATTAAAAAAACAAAACAACACAACTCGCCATGGCAGAATTTGGCAGTATCATATTTGTCATCATCATTGTCCCTTAAACAATAATTTCAACACACACACACACACACACACTTAGTGATCTATGTATCATTGCTCTTTCTCGCTAATTTCACCATATTCTCGACGTCCTATACATACGTAAGTGTAATTTCTGTTACACATGTTCATGTTTTCTTCTTCCATTTCCACTTTGTAGGCACTAGCTACTAACATGCATGACTGTTTTGCAGCTCCGCTTGGTGTTCCGCATATGGGTTTTTAGTTTTCTTCTTGTTTCTATCGAATTTACTTGAATAATCATTTGTTTCCTTAGCTTCTCTTAAAGGTTAATTGAGATTCTTGATTCTAAGTAGCATTAGGCTTCGATTTGTGACTTTTGCATGTCATGGGTTTAAGGGTTGGAAACAGCTTTCTTGTAGATATGCAAGGAAAAGACCGCATACAGTGTCTACTTTCCCACCCCGGGCTGATGTAGTTAAGGACTTATGGGTTCATTTGAACCCAATAGCTTTGTCTCGGACCCTTTATATGCATTAAAAATTAAATAATTACAACTGATTGAGTTCGGACCGAGAAGTCAAATGGGTTGTGGTAGAATCGTCTCTGTTTATCCCTATCCTTTGAACTAGAGGGGAAGCATTTTGTGTAATGGGAACACTCTTGTTTGAATTATGCAGATTGTTGAGCTTCAAGTATGTCAACACCATCTGTGGATGTATCTCAGAATGGTACTTTAAAGAATTATGACTCTTGCAGTAGTAGTGTGGCCGAATTGGATGATATTGATTTCTCGAGGATACCTAGGCCAAGAAACTTGAACATTGAGAGGAAGGGCTCACTCGATGAGAGGTCCTTCAGTGAAGCTCAGATGGTGGGAAACTCTCCTCCTCCCCCTTCCAGAGCAGAATATTATTCCCGCGGTTCGGACCACTTTGATTCTGTCCATTCACCAGCAAAATGGTCTGGTTTTACCACTCCAAGGTCACCTTTTGGGGCGGAGCCACATCCGATGATCGCTGAGGCTTGGGAAGCTTTGAGGCGTTCCTTGGTGCACTTTCGGGGGCTTCCTGTTGGGACTATTGCCGCGTTAGACAGTTCAGATGAAAAGCTTAACTACGATCAGGTGAAGCCTTCATAATAAATATCCTGTGTAGAGCACTAGAATTTTCATTTCTGCTGGGACGCTTGCTTTGTCATTGCAAATTATGGATCAGTGAGTGGTGCATTAGCTTTTGATTGGAATGAATTGGGCCTCGAGTAGAGCGAAATCTATATAGACGCTTCATATAGCCTACCTCGACTTGTTTAAGAAGATCGAGACATAATTGTTTAATTGAAGCTTGTGGACAGCTAATTTATTTGTGGTCTTAGGAAGAATTGTCTGTTACTTAAGTTTGGATTCACAGAATCCTGTAATGCTGATTTACAGTTTGATAAGTTACCTTGTAGAAAATTGTATGATAATTACTTTAATCTAATAATTTTTTGTGCTTAGATTATAGGAAAAGGCTTAATACCTGCAGATGGATCTTTGTACTCTGCATTCTAAGTAATAAACTTTGATGTGTTTTACATTTGGAAACCGTATTCTAACAGGATGATATATCTGTGCTATTGTTGGGTTGCTGAAGAAAATTGACAAGTTAAATTAAGGTCTCTTACTCGTAGGGGAATGTTTGGCTTGCTACAAGCTGTGTTCAGGGACTGCAGCCAGCTGCATCCTTTGTAGTCGTTAGCTCTCTCTTGACAGATCAGGAGATTCCACTATATTCCTGACCGTGGTTTCTAGTCCGATGAGTTCTGATTTCCTTTTCCTAGAGCAGCCAATATAATCTCCAACGCCAGAAGGAGGGCAGTGTCTCTCCTCGTCCAATTTAAATGGATCAATGCACTCACTATTACATCTTCTGTAGCACTGCATTCCTCCTTGTTAACTGCCGGTTTGAATCTGGAATAGATAATCTCCAATCTTCTGTCATCCAGTAATTGCATGACACAGGAGGAGTTCTCCTATATACACTCATAAAGATTCTGGTCCTTTAGTAATTTAGCTTTTCAAAATCATTGTTGAAAATGCTCTTCTGGAAGATCCTTTTGTCTAAATGATATAAATACTTTTGAAGTGCTTAAATAAAAAGGGGGGATCTCTTTCGGCATTATACGACATTCTGAAGGATAATTCTATGGCCAGTTTAATTTGTAGCTGAGGTTTAACTAGCCACATTCTTTCATGTTCAAGATGTTTATTAATGTTCACCTGTATCTCCAGGTGTTTGTCAGAGACTTTGTTCCAAGTGCATTGGCTTTTTTAATGAATGGGGAACCTGAAATCGTAAAAAATTTCATTTTGAAAACTCTTCGTCTTCAGTCATGGGAGAAAAAGATAGATCGATTCCAACTGGGGGAGGGTGTAATGCCAGCTAGTTTCAAAGTGCTCCATGATCCAGTCAGGAATACAGAGACATTAATGGCAGATTTTGGTGAGAGTGCGATAGGAAGAGTGGCTCCTATTGATTCTGGATTTTGGTGGATTATATTACTTCGTGCATACACGAAATCGACAGGGGATACTTCCTTGTCTGAGATGCCTGAATGTCAGAAGGGAATGCGCCTGATACTTAGTTTATGCCTTTCAGAAGGGTTTGACACATTCCCGACTCTTCTTTGTGCTGATGGGTGCTGTATGATTGATCGTAGAATGGTGAGTTTTCCTGCTGTTCGTACACAATTGTTGTGAAATGATTTATATGCACTCACTTTGGGCTTGTGAGCTTGATATACTAAAATGTTAATGGAGGTTTATACAAATTCATGTGTATTCCTTTTCTATATAGACGCGATCTCATATTTGCAGACATGATTTTCGTATCATTGTCAACTTTAACAGATGCTCCTTTTAGTTTCTGGAGTTGTTAGATAATTTGGATTTTCATTCTCCATTTCTACCTAGTAATTTTATTATTTTTATCAGAATTTGTGATTTTTGTTACCTTGTTGCCTCCTCTGGACTTAAGAAGTGCCCAATAAAACTCTTAGGTCTGTTTCAAAGATAGGTTTCTTACAGCTGTAGAAATATTTGTTAATGCGATATGGGATCTGCGATTATGCGGAAAAAAGAAAAACTTGAGAGACAAAAACTAAGTGGGTGTAAGATTCATAAAACAAAAAAATTGTTTCCTTGTGTATTGCCCCTATTTGTTGGGCTAAATTCCCATTCTCCAGAAATATGTATGAATTTCTTCAAAAGTGTTTCCTTGTGGTGATTTCTGTGTTCATATAGGCATTTTGCTTAAGCTCACTCCATCCAGATCTACTGATGTTGCTTGGTTGGTGATATCAAATGCCTTTGTAATACTAATATTTAAAAGTGGCTATTTGATAATTAAGATCGGAACCAATCTGCTTCTAGAATTTGTTCCATCATGTCAAAACAGAGAAAATGAAGCCATCCTTTGAACCCAAGTGTTCTTGCGAAGAAAATTAAAGCGAGATCCCTACAAAAATTCTTTGCGCCCCAGAGGTTTTAGTGCTTGCCGAACCAAATAAACAATACTTATAACTGAAGCATGTCTACCAGTAATTGGTAATCAGCTGAGTGTAGACATTGAATGTGTCCGAGAGCACTATTGCATACTACACACAGGCAAGTGAAGCAATCCTGAATTACATCTATATCTAGAGAAGTTCAGGACATGAATGGTATTCCTTTCTAAATCTCCTTGCGGTTTTTGGTTGTAAGATCTCTTTCCATCTTTCCTCTTTCTCATACAGACCTGGCATCGTCAGTGCTGAACTTATAATGTTTAATGCAACTAAGACAATTTGCTCTTCCATATTATTGTGCTTACCCTAAGTATGCATTTAATGTTCCAGTTTCACTGACTATTTTGTGGTACATGAACATTGTCAGGGTGTTTACGGATACCCAATAGAGATACAAGCACTATTCTTCATGGCCTTAAGATGTGCACTTCTCTTACTCAAGCAAGACGCTGAAGGGAAGGAGTTCATAGAACGAATTGTAAAGAGACTGCACGCATTGAGCTATCACATGAGAACCTACTTTTGGCTCGATCTGAAGCAAGTTAATGACATATACAGATATAAAACTGAAGAATATTCCCACACAGCAGTCAACAAGTTTAATGTCATTCCCGATTCTCTTCCAGAATGGGTTTTTGATTTCATGCCACTTCATGGAGGCTATTTCATTGGAAATGTTGGCCCTTCAAACATGGATTTCCGATGGTTCTGCTTGGGTAATTGTATTGCAATTTTATCTTGCTTAGCGACTCCTGAACAGGAAACTAAGATCATGGATCTTATTGAGTCACGTTGGCATGAACTGGTAGGGGAAATGCCTTTGAAGGTTTGTTATCCAGCTATAGAGGGTCACGAGTGGCGGATTGTAACAGGATGTGATCCAAAAAATACTAGATGGAGCTACCATAATGGAGGTTCATGGCCAGGTACGATTGCATTAGTAATTTTCATCACAAAAAGAAAAGAAAAGAAAAGAAAAGATCAATTGCGTAGTAGTGTTCCTTGGTGGATAGTGAAGCGTGAAATAAAATAGTGATGATCTTAATTGAAGAATGTTTCCTGATATTGTAGCTCACTTTTTAATCAAATCCTGTCTGTAAAACGGTGTACTTTGTTCAGATAATTTTTGTTCTATTTTCCTGTAACACAACCAGCTAGTTGTTTCTCTAACCAACACTTCCTTGACATATATGTACTGCTCAGTCTGTTCATATGAAAGTTTCTTGTTATATTTTTCCTTGTATGGCTTAACTTGAACATTTTTAAGGAACGTTATTCAGTCATGAAAAAGTACTAATTTGCCACATGTAATCATTGGTAGTCTTGTGTACATTTTCAAGCATACTGCTCTGCTGATATTTATTTTTGTGTTTGGCGGCAGTGCTTTTATGGCTCCTCACAGCGGCGTGTATCAAGACTGGACGGCCCCAGATAGCAAGGCGTGCCATTGAACTTGCTGAAACGAGGTTGTCCAAGGATGGGTGGCCTGAATATTATGATGGAAAACTTGGGCGATTCATTGGGAAGCAAGCTCGGAAACACCAGACGTGGTCAATTGCTGGCTACTTGGTGGCAAAGATGATGCTTGAAGACCCATCCCATGTGGGAATGGTTGCACTTGAGGAAGACAAGCAGCTGAAGCCTGTCTTGAAAAGATCAAATTCGTTTTGATTGTTATATCTCACCTGTTAGGCTGTTACAGAAGTTTCTTCTAAGCTTTTATTGATCTCACAACATTTCAGAAAGTGGAGGAATACAAATGAAGTGCCAGAGCATCATAAGAAGAAAACAAGCCAAGGTCTTGTCGGGAAGTTACAAGTAGGATTGTTGTAGAATGCCATCAGTTTGCTTTACCCCGATTCTTTTCCTGCCCACCCTGTAATTCTTCCGGAACTTAGTTTAGCAGCATTGTCAACAATCTACTTCTAATATGATCGCAAATGCTAATTGACATTTAGTTCTTAACATGGTTTACTTTGTGATTACTAACCTACTTAGACGTACTTGCATTTGCACATGTCTATTAATTTCTTAATCGTCAATCCCCAATGAACGAGTAATGATGCTGTCACGCCCCGAACCTGGGCCTGGACATAACACGGCATCCGGTGCCTGACTACATGTGACCGAGCGAACCAACTGGCTGACTGAATCAACTGTGATATCATAACATACTGAATGCGGAAGATAAACAAACACATGATGATATACTGAAAGTCTGAATGAGATAAATCAATGTGCGGAAACACTAGCATAAGTATGCAACATACTACATTGCTTAACATGAAAAGCATGCGACTCTGTCTAATTGTTACTCTAGTCTATGAAGCCTCTAATGAAGTACTGAAAACATTGATTGTCTATAAATACCGAAAAACTGTAAAGAAATGATAATGCCCCGAAAGAACTAGGGCTCATCCAATAGCTGGTCCAAGAATTCTAACGCTCTGAATCGTTAACTTGTAAATCGTTACCTGCATCGTGAGATGCAGACCTCGGTAAAAAAGGATGTCAGTACATTTGAATTGCAATGGTATGTAAAGCACCTCAAAGAAAGAACTATAAATACTGAAACTGATTACTGAACTAAACATAGGAAGTAAGGTTATGAATACTCCCACTTCTAAATAATGAACCACCTGTTTATCTGAATAAATAAACTGCGACATTAGGCCCTCTCTCTCTCTCTCTCTCTCTATATATATATATATATATATATATATATATATATATATATATATGTAGGACTTACTGATGATTTTCACAACTCCCCTTTAGGCCAAAGGTTAAGGTCTTGTACTTGCAGATCATTCTCTTTTGTTGTGATCCGAACAACATTCCTTATCTTCTGTAATTCTTTGCACTTTACGTCAATAATAACTCATTTTTCAACATACTTCTAAGCAATCTTTCTTACTAGGAAAAAAGAAATTACTTACATAAACAGAAAGCTATTGTATTCACAACTATTAGACACAATCTTAAATAATTTAACTCTACTCACACTGTAAATCTTGGGGAGACCCTTTTTCGATAATTCTTAAAGGCTATTCTGTAGTTTGCTCTCTTACTGCTAGCTGATTTTTTCTCCACTGTCACTGTACTTCGGGTTTAACTTAAACTCTTCGGGTTCTAATACGCGTTCGGTGTTTCAAACTGTTACCCACTCACTAGTGTTAACCTGACTAAGTAAATCAAATTGTACATCTACTAGCTCTGCTGAAATTGCTAATTTGTTGTATCTACTCAAAACTTACTTACTATCCTTTTACTAACCACCTGCTAGCATCTTGTTTTCTTGTTCTTCTTTTAATAACTAAAGTGAAGCATAAGGTTATTCCTAACTATCCTCACCATCCAAACCTATTTTGCGGTCACATACTATGTTTTTTATTAACTATGTACATGGATCACACTTAGAAAAATTTCATCCGTCCTAAACGATATTGGAAATCTATCACCAAACTTTCTATACACTTCAAAATCATATCGGACTATAAACATCAGGGGTAAAAACTTAGTCACATAACGTAAGGGGGACTGTTATATCCTTTATCTGACAATAATAATTGCTTCTTATAGTAACTTACTAACGTGGTACTTTCTAGTTCTAATATGAATAAATCTAAATAACTTAAAATCATTCCCTGAAATTCAATATCGGCTGCTCTTGATTCTCATTGTGTACATCATATTCATATGCATGAATCGTACGAAAGACACATCTTTAGTTATAAAAAACATTTCTGATTCCTATTTAGTTTGCCCTTAGGCTCTTTTGAGTCCAAAATTATAATGATCAATCTATGCCTGCTACGATTAAATTCTTAACCTGTTACAGTATGGGTATGACATCTGAACTAGCATCATCCAAACTGTGGCTCCATTCCCAAGAATTAAAATGAAATTGTTCTATGTGATAAAATTCATATGGATAAACTACCATACACAAACATTTCCTTCATAGTATATAATTATTTGATAAATCACTTTATGCACCATCCGGCGAGTCTTAAGTCTTAATCCGGACCTAAAACTTGCGAAGATATTGCTATATCTGTTACTTACCTTTTCTTTTAGCAACCATAGGTGTCACTGTATACACACAAGTCACTAGAATTTGGATACACTGAAAATTAGAGATCTGGTAGTTGAATAACTGAATATTGGCATACTAAATAACCATAAATCTACTAATTGAAAGACTGTATAGCTGGTAACTGAGGTAAACTGATAACCGTAAAACATGATTACTGCTTTCTTACTTTCTGATAATGTTATGCTCTAATATATACTACTATCCATTGTATCGTGCATTCAACATCCTCTTACGTCTAATTTGTTACCAACCTATATTCCATAATTATACCCCAATAAGCGATCATCCTATCTAGGACCTTGGGTTTTTACTGCCCGTCACTTGGGCATTCGATGCGTCTGAAATTCGATAGGAAGACAAGGTTACGTATTTCTCTAAGCCTCATGGCCCGATCTAGAGTAGAAAGAAATGAGACAATCCTATATGTCTTGGTAGTTAACCATTTATATGCATGGCTGACACACACATATAAAGGAAATTCCACTGGACACAACTTCATAGACTCCAAAGGACACTTGAACCTAGTGCTCTGATACCAAGCTTTGTCACGCCTCGAACCTGGGCCTAGACGTAACACGGCACCTGGTGCATGACTACATGTGACCGAGCGAACCAACTGGCTGACTGAATCAACATATGATATCATAACATACTGAATGCTGGAAGATAAACTTATACATGCTGATATATTGAAAGTCTGAATGAGATAAATCAATGTGCGGAAACTATCATAAGTATGCAACATATCTCTAGTCAACATTGCTTAACATGAAAATCCTGCGATTCTGTCTAATTGTTACTCTAGTCTATGAAGCCTCTAATGAAGTACTGAAAACACTAATTGTCTGTAAATACTGAAAGACTGTAATGAAATGATAATGCCCCGAAAGAACTGGGGCTCACCCAATAGTTGGTATGAGAATCCTATCGCTCTGAATCGTCAACCTGTAAATCATTACCTGCATCGTGAGATGCAGACCTCGGGCAAAAGGGACGTTAGTACATTTGAATTGCACCGGTACGTAAAGCAAATGAAAGAAAGAACAATAAATACTGAAACTGATAACTAATAATTGATAACATAACTAAGCATATGAAGTAAGACTATGAATAATCACTCTTCTCAATGATGTACCACCTATTTATCTGAATAAATAAATTGCGGCATCATGCCCTATATATATATATGTGTGTGTGTGTGTGTGTGTGTGTGTGTGTGTGCGCGTCAAGGGATTGGGGTACAACACAATCATGAAAACAACTAATAGATATGCCCAAAAACACACATGACAAGGGAGACAATAGCATGATGAGTATATTCTAATTACAGGTTTCGCAGAAGAACCATAAGTAAAAGCAGACTAAGAACAATAAGAACTGAAACAAGTAGAGAATCATGTTGTTGATGAAGCTTTAAATTTAAAATAAGACATACCAGTGAAGAGGAAATCAAGCAGAATGAGAGAGAGCAAGACAATAGCACAATGGTTAGTCTTGGCTTATGGTCGGCTAACAGTAATCAAGAGCAAGGAAGAGTAGTAGATCAGAGAACTTTTTGTAAGAAATCGAGAGTTCTAACACAAGTCAGTGTGTGTTTTTGTGTTTGTGAAAATCTAGAACTTTTATAGTTGAAAAACGAGTAGCAAAATATGGTATGAATCACGAAGGCATAGTAATAAAAGAAGTCAGAATCAATTAGTGTATGAATACATGGTTCCCTTAAATTATGGGATTTAAACTCAGAAATGGTAAAGACATATAGCCACATAAGGTAAATAGAAGTTAGTACGAGACTAAATAAGGAAAGAATCAAAGTAGCATGGTAATCAAGGAACTCAGAATCAATTAACGAGGAAATCAAGACATTTGTTCCCTTAAGTTAAGGGGTTTCAAAATTCACACGGTAAGACATAGTAACATACATAATCAGTATGACTAATAAGGAAGAAGTCAAAGTTTATTAAGTATAGAGAAACAATTAAGACTAGATTCAGAAAGCCATAATTAAGGAAATAGTTCAGTAAATAGATCGTCTTAATAAACAAGGTAAGTTAATCAATCAGTTTAAACAAACAGGCAGAGTTCTAGGGATTTGAAAGACATATTCTTAATCAGATCATTCAATAAGGAAATCCGAGTCAATCAAGAGAGATTCATGATCTATATTTCCACACATAGATAGAGAAGCTAATAGTCATAGCAACAAACAAGTTTAGAGATTCACAAGTCCAAATAAACAATCACATACAGGTAACACAAGTAGGTTAGGCCTTAAAAAACTTGTTCAAAATATAACAATCATAGAGTCATAATAGGAATCAAATAATCAGGTCAATACGAAGAACCCAGACAGAAAAAATCCTAACAGTTAGAGTTTTCGACATATGCAAGTTTGAAAAGCAAAAAGAGTACAGAATCAGTCGAGATATGCAAAGTATCGACTCAAACACAAAGAAAAACTTAGCTTTAAACAAGCATAAAAGGGTTCAGAGAAACCCTGGTTTTAAAAAGGAAGTAAAAACGTTTGAAAATCGAAGATTCTGAGTCGAGAATAATGTAAAACATAAAAACAGGCTTGAATCGATTAAAAATAGCATGGATCTGAGAGGTTTAGGAAAAAATTAGGGTTTCATAAGAGAACCAGAGATAACTGGAGAACCTGCCGTGAAACTCAAAGATCGTGGTGGATATGGCGTGGCTGTGTCAAAACCCCACCGGAGAGGCCGGGAACAACCAAAGCAGGATCCCCAGGTGCAAGTCGGCATAGCCCAAATCTTCGAGGGCTTTAGACATGAAGTGAGCTAGATGGAGGAGACATCATGGAGGCTTGTAGTCGAAAGGATGGTGGTCGGAGATGGCCGGAGGAAGGCGGTGGAGTTCCATAGGAGATGAAGAGACAGAAGTCTTTAGAGAATAGAGAGAGAGAGAGAGAGAGATAAACGAGTCTGGGAAAATGAGGGGCTTGGTGAGTGGTCGTTTGATCTAATTAAGGCAAGTCAGATCTGAACCGTTGATCTCATATGATCAACAGCTCAGATCACGCATGGGGTTGGGCCGGGTATAATTTGAAGACTGGGATGGGTCAATTGGGTTAATGAAATCAGATGGGTTGTGTAATTGGGTCTAAAGATTGGGTTAAAATGTGGCCAAAAATAAAATAAATGTGGCTAGATGTTGAATACCCAATAAAATAGATAATTAATTAATTAAAATAATCAATAATTATATAAAAATAAGATTAAGTTAAAATAGGTAAAATCACAGTAATTAACTAATATTAAAATGCATAAATTTTGAATCCAAATAGTGCAAAAATGTCCAATTGGCCCATAATTGTAAAATTGTTGTAATTGAAATTAAATAAGACCCAATTGGCTAATTTGTGAAATAATTGAGTTTCACTAGATAAAAAATTGATTATAAATAACATACTGAGCAGGGAAATATTTTAAAGTTATTTCTAGCAT